>JAMAKW010000113.1:0-97882 GCA_023628315.1 Neopestalotiopsis sp. M2102B
CCCCTTGTGTGAAATCCACCAATCATTAATCCTTTCTTTATAGACAAAAAGCTTCAAAAGAAGGCGCAGCGGGCAATGCTCCAAGTGGTATTGCGCAGCTAAGACAAAACTCGGACCAGAACATTGCCCAGTCGGATCCAATGAACCTCGATGACTTCATTTTTAGTGAGAATATATCTACTCCGGCGGGATTGCCTCTTGACCCTGCTTCGCCGGAGCTGCTCAAGCTATCCGAGGACAAGGCGGCTCATGCAACAGCTGCTGCGATCCCCATCAAATCCCGCAAGGTCTCGCCCCAACAGCACTTTGTTCCGCAGTCCGTCCCTGTACCTCCACACCGCGGGCATGAGGACGAATTCGGCTATGTCAATCGCCATCACCGGAAAACAAGTATAGATGATCGACGCGTAAGTACACTTACAAGCCCGCCGCCCATACCCCTTGCTATCTACCTATCTACCACCTACATACCTACGGTACCCCCCAAACAGTGTCTACCCAATCCAGCCATGCCCAGCACTGAATGCACTGATGCACCCTGCATACATATCTCTGAGCTATCGTTGCACTGCGATGCTATTTCCAGACAAGACCGCCACCCTTTCTACCATGGCGCCCTGATAACTTAAAACTAATAACCCCCATCCAGACTCGCAATCTCAAGCGTCCTGCAAATTTCTCTCCTCAAGTCGGCAACCTGGCTTCAGGTGATATAGACGTAGATGCGGATGTCCATGAATATTCTCTGGATCATTCACACCCATCCGGAGTTGCCAACGCACCTCATCAGCCATTTTCCTTGGATAACTTCCAGATGGAGCATGATCCAATCATCACATCGGCAGGGCCATTCCAGCAGAACTTTTCATTCTCGCCTTCCACCTCGCCAATGGTGACACATAACTCTTTCCAGAACATGTATAACTCATCCAGTCTGGCCCAGGGCTCCATGAACGCCCACGACTTCTACTCCCCACCTGCATCCACTTATCAGTCCACCGCCACCACACCACACCCTATACCCGAGAACGATAACATGTTCTTTGGCTCCTTGGACATGCGACACCAGAATCAGCAACAATTCCACCAAGGCCAGGGACACAATGGAAACCACATGATGCAACAATTCATGTACCAAGGAAACGGCAACCACATGTTCCCCCCGAGCACTAACGCAGCAGATGCATCATCTTCGTTTGCCCCGACGAATACTTTTGGTCATGTAGACCCGACGCAGGTGTTCCAGGAGGACCAGGCTCGCTCTCCCACCTCGGGCATGCTGGAGCAGAACATGTTCAGCTTTGGTGCCGAGTCGGATAATGAAGAGGATGGTGGTTCGTTCCCGGATCGTAACCTTGGAATGCACCCCGCCTTTTCGCCATCCATGGAGGACTCGGGCATGGAAATGAACAGCTCCAACAGCCTTGGATGGGATGCCTCATTGCCAGGACAGTTTAGCACCCAAGCTGCACGTTACCCTGGAGGCCCCCCTCGCAAGCAAGTCACGATTGGCGGTGCTACTACAGATTACGTTGACTCCAATGGCGAATGGGACGGCCCGAGCAGTCTGTCGCGGTCTCAATCATTCAGGGCTGGAGACAGGCGGCAAAAGATTCCACGCAACGCTTCCGTTTCGGGTCTTAGCACGAGCAGCCGTGGAAACCTTTTCGAGAGATTGGCACAGTCGAACCCCAACTCACCGCCTACCGATGCAGCTGGCAACGCTTCAGGATTCTCTTCGGTCAACCCCAGCCGGCCTTCTTCACCACTGGGATCGAAGCAGGGATCGACAACGAATTTGCAAGGTGCTGCTGGCAACTCAGCCGACGGCAATGCCCCCACTACTTGCACAAACTGCTTCACACAAACCACTCCACTCTGGCGCCGTAACCCAGAGGGACAACCACTCTGCAATGCTTGTGGCTTGTTCCTGAAGCTCCACGGTGTTGTTCGACCGCTCAGTTTGAAGACAGATGTCATCAAGAAGCGCAACCGAGGATCCGGAGCTAATCTCCCAGTCGGCGGAACAAGCACTCGATCAAAGAAGACGGGCGGAGCCTCTGGGCCTGCTTCGCGCAAGAACTCGACCTTGGGCATTTCTGTCACGAACAATGCACCACAACAGGCTACTACTCCACCGGCGACTGTTCGAGCTGGTAGTGCTAACGAAGGCGAAAGTCCAGCAAGTGGTGGTGCTGGTGCATCTGGTGGCAACACTGCTGGCAGCACGCCAACAAGCTACGCAGGATCCGCCAATGGAGCAGTGGGTGGAAAGGGCGTTATCCCTATTGCTGCTGCCCCTCCAAAGAATACACCTGGTCCGGGAGCAGCTGCAGTGACACGTAATGTCGGCACATCGGGATCCTCCAAGCGACAACGACGCAGCAGCAAGAGCGCGGGCACTAATGAGTCTGCTGGAGGTATGGACATTGACAGTCCTGCCAACTCAACTGGCTCCAACGAGGCCGCACGATCGGTCAGCTCCGCAAGTGGTTTCATGAGCGGAATGCCCAACCCCGGCAACGTGGCCCTGACCAACGGGTTCGGTATGACGCAGCGCCCAATGATGCCTCCGGGAATGATGGGAATGCCCGGAGTCCCACCAAATGGCATGATGACGCCTGGTGCTGGGGCTGGTCCTCAGGAATGGGAATGGCTCACCATGAGTTTGTAAGCATTCTAGCTGGACTGCGAGCATGCCATTCGAATTTTATAGACATTCGCTTGTCTCCTTGTCGGCATTTTAGGATGTCGACTTTCCGATTCCATCACTGGCTTTCCCACGCACGGATCCACCGTATACACGGGACATTGCTGCTTCCTATTCCGGGCCTTGCCATGGCTCGGATTGTGTTAACAACTTATTATTGCTTCATGTTTACACTTTTGCGGAATCAACAATTCGGCGGGTTTAATGGTTCACACGGCATTTGGCGTGCCATGACATACCTGGCGACGAATCGATCCACCGCGGCATCTTTTTGGTTGGATTTCCAGCCTCAACGACTGATATGAGATGATATCACGAACATCTTGAGCAGCCATGTGCTGTACTATGGGATGGGTGGCACTTGTGATTTTTTGTCGGGCGCTATATTGCTTTTGGGATGGCACACTGTAGACGGGATTTTTTTGATACCAACCTTGCTTGTAGAGAGGAGCGCGCTTTGAACATGTGGACTGGACGATCAGCATTGCTTGCAATTTTTGCCGCCCTGTGTTTTCAGGTGCGCTGGCAGGCTTTGGTCAATCGAGATACAGAGCCGGCGTGTTCTTATCAGAGATACCCTTACTGCGCCTTCATTAGATATCGCAGAGAATGAACAATTTGATGATGATAATACTTCATGATGACTTCCTTGGTTTGCAGTGAATGTATCGTGGATTCGTTTTGTCTATTTGGCGTGTGTGTCTCTCTGGAAGTGCTTGACATTACATCGACCTTGAGAAAGCCATAGATCTGGACATTGAGCATTCAACCCATTGCATGGAACAAAGCAGACAGAGTGGAAGATGTACCATGTTATGTCAATGTCATCCTTTTCCTTGTTCGCGCCTCCCTCGACAGAACTACTACTGCTTGTCAGCCTCGCGCAAAAGCCGAAAACCTAAACGTATGTCCACATCCTGTTGGATCAAGCCTTATTGGTTGATGGAGGGAGGTAAAACGCCAAGACGCATATGACTAGGTTTCGTACCTACAGTACGTTGAGGGTCTTGGATGTACAAGTAAATGGTATCATGCCTGATCGCCAAGGTATTCTTGTGATGAAAGCTGTTCAACAGAAGTCAGTGGCGCCTAAAGCAACTTCTTCAAGTTCTGCTGCCTACTGTCATGGTTGCTACGTCTTGGAAACGATAATTGTATGTATAGTGTTATGACACGACAGTCACACGATTTCGCCATTTTGACTTGACACTGGTCGTCACTCATATCCGCCAACGCCAGTACTTTCACTCGTTTGGTGAATATGTACTTATTTCTGTAAATGGCTGTGCAAACGTTTCAATGACGTCGAAAGCATTACTCACGCACCAAGTGACATTAACAGCGGGTAATTGCAGCCAAGGCTGAAACTGTAATTCTCAAACTTGTCCAATCCATGGTAATGATATCTGTGTGTGAGGGGTATGTGAACAATTTTCTTTCACCTTGTCTTGGGGAATCAGGCAGAGATATTGCATTAGCCTCGCTGGACGACCGTTTGCAACACCCAAATTTCTCAGCAGAAAAAACCTTGACCAACGACAACCCGAATGTCCCAACGTTCTGCACACGTCGGCGTGATAGACGCAGTTACTTGGAATTTCTTCAACAGCAAAGCAAGAGAACCCGAAAGGGTTCAATAGCTCAGTGGGCAACGCGGCAACACAACAACCTTGCCCCGTCGCTCTAGAGAAATGGTAACTCGCTCGCCTCCTAAGCGAGAGATTGTGGGTTCGAGTCCCACGAGCGATGCTTCTTTTTGCCTGATTTCCCCTCTGCTTCATCTTTTCTTGTTCGTTATTCCTTGTCTCCTTTCTCTCTACACTGTGCTCAAGGCATCAGCCGACCCAACTCACCACAGACCAACCTGAGCCAGGGTTTGAAGCTTGGTTACCTTGATGTCGTTACTTAGAGATACTCATTTTTTGTCCTCTACACAATCAAAAAGTCGTGGCCCAGGTTCTTGAGCTGAATCAGCCAGTTTCGATCTGTCGTGTCCGTGGCGTGGAGTCCGTCCCGCAGCTGCCATATCTCCGTCAAGGTTTCCATGGCGGACTTCATCATGCCCCACGGACACTCCTCCCACATGACCCTCAGCCGGTTGAGGATCCAAGCCCGGCTCTCGGGCGTCACAGCTTCGACGCCAATCATGAAGACGGGCCAGGTCGTGTAGCGAAAGAGCGGGTACCAGTAGGGGATGAGGGAGAGGTGAGCATGTATCGTCGCGGCCAGGTCCTTGGTCGTGGGAATCTGCGGTATCGGGCGCATACCCACATCCACATCCATCTCCTCCTCTCCGGGCATTGTGGCGGCGGCAGCAGCAGCAGCCTGGCGCTTCTGCTGTGCGTGCTCCTCTAGCCCCGGCGCCGAGAGCAGCACGTACAGGGCCACGGCGGCCTGGTACGCCGAGGCAATGGCAGTACGCATATTGATCTCCATTTCGTCGACCGCGCGAATGTGGGCGTTGGCAGCGCACACCCAGTGCGCCCAGACCTTGGGAACAAACGCCTGCGCCTCGGCGAGGAACTCGAGAAACGTGTCCATTTCCGCAGATGTCGGCGCGGCGTTTTCGTTGGTGCTCGCGCGGCGGGCGAGGCGCGAGATGCGCAGGATCAGGAGGAGGAGCTGCGCCGGGCAGCTGTGGTAGCTATTGGCCTCTGTCCTGTCGATGATGTGCCGTATCTCGTCGACCTCGATGACGCTAGCCCTGCGGACGCCGGCGGCCGAGTTGGAGAGCGAGTCCAGCGTCGTTCCCCAGATGTAGTAGGCGACCGAGTCCGAGGCCACGTAGTCGCGTATGCCGATCGAGTTGCACGTATATCGCAGGGACTGCAGGCTCTGCCGCGTAGCAGTGATGTCGAGGTACATGTTTGGTATCACCAGTGCCGACGATGAGTCGGCATCCGCAACATCACCAGGCTGCTCCGGATCCGCCTCGAGCTGTCTGGGCATCAAGGCAAAGTTGGACGCCTGGGCCGCAATCAGCTGCCGAGCTGCCCGCATGTGAGAACGCCAGCCGCCCTTGCCCGAGTCGATGAGGGCGAAATTGATAAAGAACAGGACCGTCGCCAGCAAGGCCTCCTTTTCATCCGAGTGCCTGTCGTCGAACTTTTGTCGCTCGAGGACCTTCTGCAGTCCCTTGATGGCATCGGCCCGCGTCCTCAGCGCATCGACGAGGGCATCTACCGAAGCCTTGGAGGCAGAGGCGCGCCGCATGATGTTGGCATAATGCATGGCGGATGATGCTACGAGAATGTCCTGTAAAAAGGGATACGATGTGGACATTGCAATGAGCTGCCGAAAAGGGTTTCCCTGTAGCTTGAGAGAATCATGGACGATCAATTCTTGACAGATTCTCTTCGAGACTAACACATATGGTTGGCAAGCCAAGTTCAGCCAAAATGGAAACGAGGCAGGGAGGTATGTACTGGATCTCCATTCATTGACCACTTACAATAATTTAGATAGAACCTCGCAGTCTTGTCCATGTGTTGGAATAGTGGATCCACGAGACCGGCCACCATGCTCTCATCCACGGTAACGGCCGCGCAAGAGGGTGGATCGCTATGCCGGCCCCCTCGCACAAGAGCCTTGCTTGTGTTTTGATGTCCATGGGTCGTATTGGTACTGCGGGTGTTGTCAAAGGAAGCCTTTCCCGCCAAGCGGCCGCGAGAGGCTACAGCATTGGTCCATTGGTAGATCTTGTCATACCCGAGACACTCTTGCCCAGCCGTGCTGCACTTGTTGCAGGTCGGCAGCGAGCGGTCGCACCGGAGCCGACGCCGGCGGCAATTGTGACAGCTCTTGGTAGCCATGGGCCGGAGCCGGGCTTGTCTGGTGACTAACCCTTCAAGGGGTCAAGGCAAGCAGAATGGACCCTTGTATGACGAGATCGAGTTATTGATAAGCTGATGAGGAAACGGGGGCAGACGTTTAGCCAAAGTCCGCGCAATCGGCTACCAAGTAAGCAAACACAGGCATCACATTCAAGGTAACTTCCCTTGCTGATGAGTCAATCGTCTAATTCGACTAAGAGAAGCTTCTTGGATTTGTCATGAGAGACGTCAGAGTTGAGGCTTGGCTTCCTATATGAGCCAAGATGGAACAAGGAGATCAGACATGAGGAAAGATTCCAACTCTGACTAACAGCCCGCGCCCGAGCCGAAATCTAGTCCCGGGCGGAATGGGGCATGGAATTCGATCCATGGAGCGGACATACTCTTCTAGCGGCCTCGTGGGTTAGGTAATTAGCTCCAGCCCTTCGAGGTCAAAGTCAAACCGGCCATTCCCTATATGGAAGCCAAGACGCAACTGCTGCATGTTTTCCAACTGGGGTCTTCGATTCTAGCGTCATTCCGGAGCAAAACCCGACCTATTTGCGCCCTATGCATTGCAGGTTTGCCAGTCATCATCCACGACTGCCACGGCTTTTGGCGCCGAGGAACCACTTTGCCACAAGAGCCGCAAGCACACCCCGTTCCTTCTCCCCCAGGCTTCTAGATGACTGATGGTTTAATGCCATTGAGGCGCGGTAGAAGGAAAAACTATGGAACCAATGTGTCATTCTCGTTTGGCAGTATTCCCAGCAGCCAGGCGGAGGGGCCGTCCCGCCTGGTGAATCCCAGCCCAGATCGCCCAACGGCCGGCAACAGATATGTACTTTGCTCTTTTTGGGCAGAGCGTTACAAGTCGTGCATATCTAGATTCGGGGACTTGCAGTCTTGTCAAAGCGGATCGTGGTGAAATATTCCACATCCATACACGACAAATCCACTTTTTCTCTCTCCTCCCCCAGTCAGTTCTTACCAATCCCTTACTGCGAGCGGTCTGGATCTAACTGTGCCAGAGTAGTATAATAAGACTTGGCCGGGCCCAAGACCTTTGATCATGATGGAAACCACCAGGGAAAACACATGTCTATCTCAGACCTACGTTCACCTCTCATCACCTGGATTTACTTGACTGCTGTCCACACCTCAGCAACATGGCTTCCATGCTGGTAAACGGAGAGGGCGGCGTCCCTCCCGAAAGCGGAGTCTACGACGGCAGCGACTCGCCCGATACCCTCACCAAGACCGAGATTGAACGGCTAGGACGAGAGCGCCCGGCCGCCTTTACCCACTTGACGACCGAGATTGCCTTTGTCTCGACCGTCGTCATGTCCATGATGATGGCCGAGTACTTTGTCAGCGGCTTCAACATTGTGCTGCCCACCATTGCCAGCGAGCTCGACATTCCCGACGCCCAGCGGACCTGGCCCGCCGAGGTCATCAACCTGACCACGGCGGCGCTGCTCCTGCCCTTTGCCCGACTCTGCGACCGCCACGGCGGACGTGCCATCTTCCTGCTCGGCCACGCCTGGCTCACCGTCTGGTCCCTCGTCGCCGGCTTCAGCCAGAACCCGACCATGCTCATCGTGTGCCGCGCCATGCAGGGTCTGGGATCCAGCGCCTACCTCCCCGCCGGCATCTCCCTCCTGGGCACCCTCTACCGTCCCGGCCCGCGCAAGAACCTCGTCTTTAGCTCCTACGGCGCCATGGCCTGCGTGGGCTTCTACATTGGCATCTTTGTCGGCGCCGTGGCCGGCCAGCTGCTCACCTGGCGCTGGTTCTTCTTCATCGGCACCATCATGGTCTTTGTCAACACCGTCATTGCCTTTTTGGCCATCCCGCGGCACCTGGGCGACGGCAACGCGGACGTGCGCATGGACTGGTGGGGCGTGGCCACGATTGTGCCGGGCGTAGCCCTCGTGGTGTATGCCTTGACCGACGGTAGTCATGCGCCGCAGGGCTGGAGGACTCCGTACATTATCGTCACATTTGTCATCGGTGCCCTGCTCTTGTGTGTTGCCGTCTACATTGAAGGTTGGGTGGCTGCACAACCTCTCTTGCCCGCTGAATTGTTTCGACCAAAGTACATGAGACGCCTGGCAACGTCCATGTTTGCCTCTTACGGCTGCTTTGGATTATTTCTATTTTACGCCAGTTACCAGTAAGTTTGAGTCTCCATAGATTTTCACTTTCCTCTATTTTGGCACAACACTAACATGACCTTTCCGCAGACTCCAGACGGTTCTCAACACGACTCCCCTCCAAACCGCCGCATGGTTCACACCACTGGCAGTAGGCGGCATGTTCCTAGCAGTAGCCGGTGGCCTCGTCCTGCACCTATTACCCGGCCGCATTCTCCTCATCATTTCGGGACTGGGCTACCTCATCTCAGTCCTGCTCTTTGCCGTCATGCCCTCCCGGTCCGACGACGGCGAACCTTCCCTCACGTTCCTGTACTGGGCCTACGTGTTCCCGGCGATGCTCTGTGGCACCATTGGCGTCGACATCCTGTACAACGTGACCAACATCTTCATCACCACGGCCATGCCGGCCCGCCTTCAGGCCACGGCCGGCGCCCTCATCAACAGCCTGCTGTACCTGGGCATGGCCTTTTGGCTGGGTATCGGCGAGCTGGCCGTCTCCACCACGGTCGAGTACCGCGAGCGCGGCGGGGAGAGTGTTACGCTGCGCGAGCAGTACCAGATTGGTTTCTGGCTGGGTGTTGGGCTGGCGGGTTTGGCGCTGATTCTTAACTCTACTATTAATCTTGGCGAGGCGGCGGCTGAGATGACGGCTGATGAAAAGGAGCAGGCGAGACTCGAGCAGAGTCAGCAGATTTCGTCTTAAGAATGTTTTGTGATTTATGTTTGGCATGTTTATTTTGCATTTTGGAGCTTTTTGATTTTTGGGAACTAGGCGCTTGATACCCTTAGACTGAAGGAATGAATGACAGCAATAAATGACATCAAAATTGATTAATAATGACTATTCGTTTGACATAATAAAAGCAAATTAGGTATCTCAAAAATCTGTTGTAATTTCCATAACAAGTCCCTTTCTAGCTTTGTAATTGTAGTACACCTTTTCACACGTGTGATATGTACATATTATTGGGAATGCAAGACTGATGTGGCTAATGCCCGTTAAAGAAAAGTTGCCATCAGCCAACAACTTAGAATACTACCACGATAATTCTCAGCAGCGCCGAACCGCTTTCGTGCAGCTATCACAATTTTCTCGCAAGGATTTATTGATATTGTTATAATATACGATTTCGATGAGATTATCAATGATTCTGTTAGTGTGTAAGTGATACCTTTGCTCCAAATGAGTGCTTGGCTTCCTCAACAGGTACTGTTGTGATCAATGGCGAAGTCCGTTTAATGATCGGCTTAATTGATATCGTTTATATGTAGCTCTCTGTCAAAATTGATACTACCTAGCTCGGTACCAGCTCATATCTTCGTATCGTGCTATTCGATGTCTGAATTCGCACCGCTTTCTAACAAAAGCGCGATGACGTGTTGCTTTGCGCGCTTTGCAGCCCAGCTTAATGGCGTCCGGTCCCAGCGATCTTTGGCGTCAATATCAGCACCGTTCTCTAGCAACACCTTCACTACATTCTGATGACCGTCCGCAGCAGCGCGTGACAGCGCCGTTCGATTATCTCTATCCCTTGATTCAATGTAGGCACCGTTCTTCAGCAACAATCTGACAGTATTCTCGTGACTCTGCCCAGGTTCCTCATGATCGCTCTCAATGGTGGTGCTCAGGATTCTCATATGGTGCTCAGGATTCCCATAATCGTGCTCGGGATCAAAATCCAATGGCGATTGAATGCCATAGCTCCCGATTGTAATGTCGACACCTTTCTCTCGCAAAAGTCTGACAGAATCCGCGTGACCGTTTCCAGCAGCGAGATGCAGCGGCGTTTGACTGTAATTGTCCCTGGCTTCAATGTCGGCACCATTCTCTAGCAGTACCCGGACAGTATTCTTATGACCGTGCTTAGCAGCAAGATGCAGTGGCGTTCGATTGTCATCGTCCCTGACTTCAATGTCGGCACCATTCTCTAGCAAAATTCCTACAGTATTCTCATGACCGTGCCCAGAAACGAAATGCAAGGGCGTTTGATTGTTATTGGCCCTGGTTTCAGTGTCAGCACCTTTCGCCAGAAGCATCTTGACGACATCCTCACAACGACTTCTCCTGGCCTTAGCTTCACGTTTTGCAGCTACGAATAGCAGCATATCTTTCCAACCCTCAAGATGAGCACCTTCCGCTAGTAGTGTCTTGTTTGTATGCTCATGAACACTTCTCGCAGCTACGAACAGCGGCGTGTTTTCCTCACTATCTCTAGCCTCAAGATGAGCACCTTCCCTCAACAGTAGTTCGGCCACGTCTTTGTGGCCGCATTGTATCGCAAATGCCAAAGCCGTGCCGGAATAGTCTCCCTCATCCCAACTGATATGACGAGTGCTCATGTAGTCAACTCTGGCACCGTAGCTGAGGAAAAGCCTCACCACCCGCTCGTTTCCAGCAACAGCTGCCCTTGCTAAAGGGTTGGAACTTTCGGGAAATGGTTCGCCTTTCACGAAAAGCATCCTGACGATAGCTTCGAAGTCTTCTTGCCTGTCATCCCTTACCCATGGCATTACTACCGTAATATCCCATCTGCTGGGTTTCAGATCGTTGCGAGCCCCCGCTTCAAATAATAAGCCCCCTTTGGTCATTTGGGCAGCTCCCACGGCGCATTTCAATGCAAACCTTTTGGAGGACCTATCGAAAGTGGTGCCACTCTCGATCAGAATTTGGACAATAAGCCTGTGACCATTCTCTGCTGCTCTCGATAGGGGTGTATCATCTCTAGGATATTCTTTTTTGGTAGGGTCTGCACCGTGTTTCAGCAGGAGCCTGACGATGCCTTCATGTCCTTTTGACGCAGCCCATGACAATGGGGTTCGATTTTCCACCTTGCTGATGTCAATCGTGCTGCCTTCGTCGACTAATAGCTGGGCGACAGAACTGTGGTCTTTCCGTGCGGTCCATGCAGGTGGCATCCCTTGATATGAATTTCGATCCGACATGTTTGCCCCCTTTTCGAGCAAAGTGTTGACCACAGTTTCATGTCCGTTCATTGCAGCCAGAGTTAAGGGTGTCCTATAATTCCAATACTTGTTGGACTCCGCAGGATCGAAAGCTTCAATGAAGGCGCCTTTCTCTAGCATCTGTCTTACAAGGGTGTCGTACCCGTGCTCCGCGGCAAAAAGTAGTGGCCTCCATCCCTCTTGGCCCGAAATAAGAGAATCAGCATTGTGTTGCTCAAGAAGTTGTGACATTACACCCTTTTTCATCATAGTTTTATTGACTGCCATTCTGAGCATATCCGAAGTCACGAAAATCGAATCTCCACGACGCTGCAGAAGTGATGAAGCTCCCTTATGATTCTTCCATCTTAGAAAATGTGAGAGCAAGGTATTCTCAAAAAGGTCCAAATCCGATAGGAAATGCGCGATCGAGTCGTAGGGGCTGTTTGAGATGACCGCTACCTCACAATGACAGATATATGCTATCGTATCGACAATGACTGCCCGTTCAGATTTGATGTAGTTAGGGATAATGTGTGTCTGGATTTGTTTGTCTTTGCAGACGCCAAAAAGCGCGTAAATACGATCTCGTTCCACAGTGGCATTGGCTTTTCCGAACCTGCGGAGCAGAGATAATATATCTTGAGATGGGTCTTTCCTCACAAGTCCCGGCATGAGATTCAAGACTTCATCAACGGACTTGTGTCGCTCCTTATCGGGAAGAGAATAGCCAAGCAGTCGGGCGCCAAGCGCAAAAATGGCGGCGGATACAGAATTTTGGCCACAGCATACCAACGCGTCGCGCGCATTAGCGACTTCTTGCAAAATCCACACCCTGTGAAACCAAGGCTGTCCAAGGATCCATTCAAGTCCTTGACGTTGTAAAAAGGTCATTGCCTCCAACTGTACTGACAACAATTTTTCAGATGGCTGGAGTTGAAGATTGAGATGGTGACGCGCCATGGCGGCCTGTGTTCTCCTCCAGCAAGCATTTATGGCGGAGGTGTCGCTCAGTTCAATATTATGTATTTGGCCTTGTAGTCTGTTCAAGGAACTCAGCAAGAGGTCAGTATAGTTTGTTGGCCGAGCAATGCAAAATAAAACGCGTTCTGCCGAGGCGTAGATATCTTGCATCTGAGCAACTTGATGGCCTTTTTCGGTGGCATCGTGCTGGTTAATGCAAATTGCATCAACCCATATAACTCGATCAACGTCGGCGGGACGTAGATCGCGCAGGATCAAACTTAAATTGAAGGTGACCGGCAGCTTCTTTCCGTTGATGTTGACTGTATCAGCCGTGAAACTCGGCCCCCAGGCATACGAAACTGCTTCGTACGGGAGACCATTGCTATCGATTGTGGATTCGACTAGCTCACAGTCGATGTCATGTCCAGTCCCTCCGCGGAGTATGAGCAGACGAAAAGCACGCTTTTCTTTGTCGATTTTGCTGTACTGGTAAAAGAGTTGCTTGGTGGGAGATGCCTCGGATGGGGTTTCTGAATCTACAATGGCGCCGTTGGTGAGCGCCATTGGTGGCAGACTTGGAAGCCGTTGTTTCTCGTGGGAGGCAGAAGCAAGCTGCAGTGTATCTCAGGAACCCCAACCGGCCTGCTAGCTGCTGAGAACCTCTTTTCAATCGCGCAACAACGCGATCGAATGTAGCTGTGCTCAAGCTCAGAAATGAATGTTGACGGATGTCGGATTCGCTCTAGGTAGTATAGAAGGATGAACGCTGGAGTGCTAGGACTACTTTGCACAAAATGGGTGTGATGGCGCTGGGACCATGAACATGAGTGAATGCTATTTAGGCTTCCTTGCTCCTCCTCACCATGCGGGCGTAGTCACCTGATTACTCCTTAGAGGTATTTATATTTCACAGCCGTGTCAGTGGGCTTAGCACCCTCCCACGCTATTAAGCGAGACAGCTGTGCAACTAGATTTGACCTGATTTGGACAAGTTTGATTACAAGACTATTGGAGATGTCGCGTGGATGAGTGCATCAATGCGTTCAACTCAGTAGTTTCCTTTGCAAAGGCATTATCTATGAAATCGTCATTCCCGGTAATGTGGGTGCATGAGCAGCAGCAGTATAATCGAGTGCTAAATAGTACGCTAAAGTTGCCATTAATAGACCCTCATCGCTCGGTGGATGGCGGTCCCCATACAGACCATTTGCAAAAGTATCTCTGAATACAACCTCGCTATCATATCATATTATAAAACTTTGAAGCTATCATAATAAACTGTGCACTAGCAATAGAATTGGCATATCTGGAAAGATGCTATAAATGTGGATTGGAAGAGGTATTCCGTGGGTTGGGCTGGCTAGCCAAACATGACTATTCGAAGAAGCCCTCTGCACTATACCCCATCCCGGTCGCGTGCCGCCTCTTCATTTGAACTCATTATACCCTGATGATATCTGCAGCAGCGGTAATCGCCGCAGCAGTCCTCGTCACAAAATCAGCGGCCGTCGAAAAGTTGCCCGCTTCCAATGCCTCGGTGATTCCGGGAAAAGTCACTGCGGCATATCCTGTGATCATTGGCCATTAGTACTAGTCTTTCCAACAAATTTTGGACACTCCTTTGAGAAAACTCACCTGTATCAGCACCTGGAGCAAAGATGAGGTGCTTGAAAAACTCCCGACCGGGGAGTCCACCTTGGGACACAAAGCCTCGCTGAAAGTCCCTGTACTTGTGGTTGACGGCAGTGATTTGTGCAGCATCATTGGCACTCAAAGCGCTGGCGGCCTGCTGCTCGAGCTGCGTCGCACTCGTCGCGAAATCATCAATGGCCGCGCGGAGCGGATCCGTGTCAAAAGTGGTCAGGGTCGTCTCGTTGATGGTGGTCTGGAGGTCGGCGTAGTAGGAATCCAACTGGACGGCATAGTTGGTCAGGTTAAAAGGAATCACGTCGGCGTCGGCGAGGTTGTACGCAAGCAAGGACATGAACTGCGTCATGGACTTGTGGGCCAGGAAGCCCGGGTCGCCAAAGTTGGTCATCCAGTGGTATGAGTCGTAGTTGCTGTGATAGTGGTAGACGGGGTCTTCGTCAAAGCCACTGGCTCCAATGTCGAGCTGGTGGGAATCCGTGTTAGCCGTGAGTTTCTTTTCTTCGGTATTTCGTGGCTTAAAGACTTACCGCCCCTATACCCTTGTGAACAAAAGCAGTGTAGTCACTGCCACTACCGAGCACGCCAATGTATCCCTCGAGATCCTCGTACCAGACGTCGTACATGGTCCTGTTTCCATCCATCCAGACAATCTTCTTCATGGTATCCTGCGTGACGTAATGAAGTTCCGGACTGGCGTCAAAGTAAACATGCGGTCCCGAGGCGCCAATGTCCACGTTCAAGTAGGAGACGGCCGTGCCATTGAGCCAAGGCAGGTATTCCTCGACAAACTCGGTCGAACCCAGCAGGCCATACTCTTCGCCGTCCCACGACCCGAGGACAATGTTGCGCTTGGGCTTCCAGCCAGTCTCGAGCAGTGCGCCAAATGCCTTGGCCAGCTCGACGATAATGGCGGTGCCCGAGTTGGGATCAGCCGCGCCGCCAACAATCCAGGCGTCTCGGTGGTTGCCAATGACTATGGTCTCGTCGGCGTTGGTGCCGTTGATGATGCCGATAGCGTCCCAGAGGGGAGTAATAGTCTCGTTCATGTAGTTGGCGAGGTTGAGCTGAACGCCGGGTGCCGGACCGGTTGAGTAGGAGACGTTGAGAGCGCCGACCCAGCCTGAGCGGTTGACCTGAGCACCATCTGTGCCGGTGCCGTCTAAGGCTGCGAGGATGGGTTGGGCATCCAGCCAAGATATGGGAACGGAAGGGATGTACGGCAGAACAGCGGAACCATCAGTCCTTGGCACGCCTTCCTTGGACGGGTAATCAGGAGTCGTGGGATCTCCGGGGTAAATAGAGAGAAACTCGACACTCCCGCGCTGGACCGCCGTTGGGTTCCTCGCGGGCCCGTCGGGATACGCCGCGTAGCCGTTGGCCTCGGTAATGTCTCCATCATCTGCCGTGTCCGTGAACAAGACGACACCAATCATGCCATGCTCCTGTGCATTCTTGACTTTGAGACCGCGGAACGGGCCGCCGTAGCGTGAAATGGCAATCTTGCCCTCTAGAGGCACGCCGAGGGCTTCGAGGCGATCAAAGTCTACTTGTTGTCCTCGACCAATGTAGACATATTCTGCCGTTACATTGCCGCTAGCAGAATAACCATTAAAGGTGGGAATCCTGTTGGGATAACTGGTAGTCTCGTCCGCCTCTAGTACAGCCTCCTCCAGCAGGGGTTGATACACACTCCCATTGGCATAAGTCAGACTCAGGGACTTGTTGATGGGATAGTTGATAAAGACATCGTATGCAATCACAGTAGAGTTGAGTCCACTCTCAGCCCATCGGTCTGCCGTCCATTGGGCCATGCTCAGATTTGTCCCAGCAAGATGGGCGCCACTACATATTCAGTGTTAGTCATGCAGATGATTGATATGACTATTCTCCGACAAGTCAAGCAATTCAGATGCTGGCTCTCAACAAATGGCCACTGGGTTCTAAGTTTCACATACTGACTGTGCATTACAACATGTTAGCATCTTCCCGGTTCATGGTTAATATGGAAGTATCCACTGTTTATTCGACTGTAAACTCACGTATAATAATAAGACCACTCATCAAGCGTAGTAGTCGACACAGCCCCAACCAGCGTCTCCTCCTCCGGGCTCAGAGGAGTCGGCATGGTGTACTGGCGCTTGACATGATGGCGATGGCTGATTTCATGGCGCGCATGGAGACACGCAGCGGCGCTTGTCGCAAGAAGCGCGACGGCGCCAAGAGTATGGAGATTATGCATAATGACAATGTTTTGCGATCAAATCATAATAGCATGTGAAGCAAAAATCGAAGAGTGCGGGAAAGTCATGTGGACCAAGACAAAAGGACTGGTTGGAACTGGACAAGGTATTAAGAACAAAATGTCCATTGGATGTATACTTGAGTATCGGAAGGCGCGGTCACTGCAAAGAAAACGCCCAGAATCTAGCTCGTAAAAGTCCTTGGTAATTGCGTCGTGCTAAGATTCCCGAATCGTCCTTGGCGATCATCTTGCCCAAAACTGACTATTCGGACACTTTTTTGCCAAGCGAGAAAATAGTCCAGCAGAATCGCCATGACGTCTATCGGCAGGTGAGAATTTAATCGGGAAGGTGATGCCAAAGACACTTCTCCAACAATCATCAAATCATTCGGCAGTGCGACCTTGAACATGCATGAGAACGTCAGTGAGGGCAATTCGAGGTAGAGATATCTCCAGGCTGCAGTAAGACTCACCTTGTACAAGCTTGGAAACGAACAAACGCTCTTAAGTCCGTTAGGTTACATCCATCGAATGTAATGACTCGTTTCGGGGGACCGCAGATGCATCTCACCCTATATCCCTGCCCGCACCTCACGGCAATGAGGGGAACCCAGAAAAGACGACGATGGGGAAGCACTTCCCGAATCTTTTACGATATCTGAAATAAATGATAAAGTAAGACGGAACAACTTGCAAGTATTATTATGTTCTTAATTTATGGGTCTGCTCTTCTCATGTGAGGTGGAACAACCATGTTTCATCAAGTTGGGTTATGTATAGGCAGCACATGGATCAATTGAGTGCTCACAGCGACGAATCAAGGCATATTTATGAAGTGTTTTATTTTGGTAATTCTCTGAACTTTTCAAGGCTTACTTTCAGATCTGAGCCCGTATCTCAACCTTTTATGCTTGCTTTAGTCGATTCTCCGGCGGGGAGAGCGGCTACTATGAGGAGAGCCTGTGAGGCGGCGAAGTCGGCCGTCTTCTTTGTTGAGCATATTCAGGAGAACTTCTTCTCTCACGTTGTACTTTTCTCGAATCAGTCGGTCCAGGGCCCATTGGACTCGAGCCGCCGGTACTGAAGTTCTGATTGCCTCCGCGAGGACCAAAGCCGCCAATGTTGTTGGCGCGGTAGGAGGAACCGAACTGGTAACTGCGCTGCTGCTCGTCAAGGATGCTGTCGTAGCGGTTGAAGCGCCGGCCAAGCTTCCAACGGAGTGCACCACCGTTGAGGTCATCCTGGCGGAAAGCAGCGCCCTCATTGCCAATAGCACTGAACAGGTGATAGTTCAGAAGCCTTGACTTGTCGTGAAACGTCGAGGCCGCCCAAGACTTTGTAAATAAATTAGACCATATATTACTTCTTTCTTAGCATTGTCCTCTGTCAAGTATGAGGAGGCTCGGAATGGGCTTCTCGCCGCGCGCGCAGTCCCAGGTCGACAGACTAGCTTGCGGTCCATGTGGAAGACACCTCCCAAGCGATCGATGGCCACCTCGACAGGATTCCCGTACGTGACAAAGACGTATTTCTTGTCATGGATGAGACTGTCGGCGCCCTCAAATAAATAATCTTTCCTGGTGGGGCTGGCAGATTGCAAATGAAGGGACTGTACTCCTCTTGGCCGTTGTAGCACTGTCCTTCGTAGCTACCGTCGGCAAGTTAGCCGTGCTGATCAAGAGGGACTGGTAGCAACATGCTGTAATCCTTCGACAGATTTTCTTTCGACTTGATCTGACAGTTCTAGTGTCTCTGAAAGTCCGAGAATATCCTACGGGCCCTCGCTCCAGGGCATGTAGATCTTCTCAACTGTGTTGTAGGAAGTGAAAGAATGATTGCTTCGAGCACGTCATTCTTCGCTGCACGCTCAGAGTCAAGACCGGTCAGCTCCGGGGAACGAGAGAGTCGAGAAGCGTCAGCTGTCGAATGATGCCAGGACATTGACCCGATCGCCCTCGACAGCAAATTCCTTACTGGGAACCACAACACCGAGTTAGTTCCCGTGAAGGAGGTGCTTGACCTCGCTTCTGGCGGCAAAATGCTGGTCGCGAGATTCCCACGACGGCCAGGTCTGCCAACACGTTCCAGAGACTCAACCTCCGGTGTACTTGAGGTTGCTGATGTACAACAACTATCAAGACGCAAAGAGTTACTGCTGTCTAGTAGTTGTGAGGGTATCGGCCACCGCAGGAATTGAAGTTCTGATTGCCTCCGCGAGGAGCGCAGACTTATTTGGCGGCAAATTTCTGCGCGAGATAGCTCTCAGTCGTGCCGGGCACTTTGACGTGGCTAGCAAGTGTCGCAGATGGCAACGTCGTTGCGATTCTTTCAAAGGAAAGCCAATACCTCTGGCATTGTGTTGCTCGTCGGTTGGTCTGATATGCATTATTGACATATCTTTGTGGTCGTCCAACCTCAGAAATTGGATCCGAGCCGGCGGACAGGCTAGCCTGGCAATAGCCGGGGCCTCCACTAGTACCGCAAGCCACAAGATTGCCACCAGTTTGGTGGTAGTAACTCTGGATGGGCGACTTCTCATCCTTGGGAATAGCAACCTCTGAGTTGCCCTGCTCCGGCAGAGACCCGGAAGGGGAAGAGTATAGGCCGTATACGATGTTGTTGAAAGGAGGGGGGCCAGTGGCCATGCCCTAAAATCCCAGACAGCAACGCTGTTGCGGTTTACATCCAGTGCCCTCAACTCCGGAGGGAATAATAATTTCTCGGCCGGTCTTGACAGGCTGCTCCGGCAGAGACCCTGAAGGCGAAGGGGGACCGGACCCGAACACCGAAGCAAGTCGTGATGGAAAGGGTATAGACCGTCGACGGTGTTGTTGAAGGGAGGGGGCCAATGGCCATGCCCTAGAATCCCAGACAGTAACGCCGTTGCGGTCCTCAACCCTGTTGAAACACGAATTCGAATAGTTGGGGGGGGGGGGAGGATTTCCTCAACCCTGGAAGCACCAAGCTCCTCGGAGATGGTGGAGATGGGGAGATGATAGTACAGAAGGCTTAACTTGTCGTGAAGCTTTTTCGTCGCGCGCGCTTACCTCGAACGCGCCCTTGCCAATTATAAAATTGACCGGCACTCAGCAATTTGGTTCATGATTGTCGTGACTGGTGAACGTGCGTTCGAGGTAAGCGGGTGTATGCAAATAATGATGGCAAAAAGTTGGCAGGTGCGGACATTGCTTATAGCCGGCCAGGACGAACATTCGGGGTAGGTGGGTGCGGCCGGTGAAAGAAATGGACTGGCGAGTGCCCATCAATCTCAGAAGGGGCAAGGGCGCGGTCGAGGTAGGCGGGTGCGGCGAAGGAAAGAAGCCGGCGAGCAAAGAATATTGTTGTGACTGGTAAGCATGCGTTCGAGGTAAGCGGACAAGGACGGCATCAAGGTGATGAGTATATGCGTACAATGGTTGTAATAAGCAAGAGTGAGCTCTCAGGCAGGCGGGCAGAGATGATGAATAAAGAAAAGAACTGGCGAGTGTTGGGAAATGTCGTGACTGTAGCAAGGGCGCAGTCCGGGTAGACAGACACGGCCGATGCAGGAACAGAAAGGCTGGCGAGCACAAGCAATAGTCGTGTCTTGTGAATGTTTGTTCGTGGTAAGCGGCCGCGTTCAAGGAAGGGACACAAAGAAGATGACAAGTACGGGCAATGGCTATAACTGGCGGGGGCGCGCATTTGAGGTAGGCGGGTGCGGACGGAAAGAGAAGAACTGGCGAGTGCCAAAGGATATTGTAAGGGGCAAGGGCGCGTTCAAGGTAGGCGGACGCGGCGGGAGCAAAAAGAAACAAACTGGCGAGCACCCAAAAATCCCGTGAGTGGCGAGTGGCAAGGGCGTGTTCGAGGTAGGCGGGCGCGGACGAAAAGAAGCAGATTGGCAACTACCAATAAGTCTCATAGTCGGCAAGGGCAGGTTCGTGGTAGACGGGTCCGACGAGAGAAGAAGACGAAGATGGCGAGCATGATTTATTCCCATGTCTGAAAAGGGCGCCTTCGAGGTAGGCCGGCGACGGCGGGAACAAGAGACAGTGAACCCAGCCATCACCGGCAAGCTCTTGACCATCTCAGACACCCCAATATTAAAGACTCTTGTTATCCTGTATAGCAAAGCCAGTCAATGTGACCGTTATGGTGTATAGTTGCGGAGTGAGGTCATACCAATCAGCTTTATGGGCTGACTGCTCGGGGCAGGCTCGGAAGGCGAGAGGCACTTGCCAGAGCTTCCGGGACCACAGCTTTTGCTTGTGTGACCGCCGAAGAGGACTTGACATATGAAGACTCGTCAAAGAATTCACATCGACCTGGGTCTTTGATGAAAGCTGGTGAATGTTTGGAGGTAGGCGGGCACGGCGAGAAGGGGTATGCTGGAGCCGACGACCATGACTGATTGCTATAGGTGGCAAAGGGCGAGTTCGAGGTAAGCGATTGCGGCCAGGGAAGGGACAGAAGAATCATCTGGCCCTCTATCCTCGACCGCGTCCACCTACCTGGAACGCGCCCTTGCCACTTGTAGGAATCTTGAGTATCGGTACTCGCCATTTTTTCTTGGCTGCGTACACCTACCTGGAGCGACTCGACCAAGGACAAATAAAAGAGTGGCGTGCACATATAATACCAGGATTAGCAAGGGATGCACTTCAGGTAGGCGCGTGCGGTCGGAGAAAGGTCAATCGAAACTTGGGCGAGTACGTATATTTTCCGTGAGTGGCGATAATAAGCGGTCCGGGTAGGCGGGTGCGTGCGAAGGGGCGAATGATGCATAAGAAGAGGCTGGCTGTTGCAAGTGAATGCTGTATTGAGCAATGCTGTATTCCAGGTGGAGGCATGCTATCGAAAGGGGAAACAGCTGGCGACTACGGATGGCTGCTGTTCGTTGACAATGGTCAAGGTCCACCTTTCATCTAACCTTGGCACGTACAACTCAGTACCGGCGGGTATGACTCGAGGCTGGATGGTACTAAGAACTGCCACAAGTGACAACGGCGAGCCCGCTTGCCTGGAGCGAGACTCAAGAGGAAGGAGGCTGGCCAGTGTGGATGGTGGTTGTAGTTGTCGGGAGCGAGTATTCTGGGTTGGCGGCCACGGGCGTAGAGCTGAATGCATGAACCCACAGAAGCCGGCGAGTGCAGTCAAGTATTGTTATTGGCAAGAGCGTATTCCTGGTAGACGCGGACGACGACCAAGGAGAAAGGGAGCTGGCGAGTACAAATGATTGTCGTGATTGGGGAGCACAAACAATAATTGTGAATGGAAAGGGCGCGTTCCGGGTAAGTCGACGTCGTCAAAGAGAAGGGCAGCCGGCGGGGACAGACAATCATCGTGACTGCCAAGATGGAGCAGTCAATAGCAATCAGTCGTATAATCTGACAAAGTCAACATCAGCAATCAATCACAATGCAAACTAGAGCTCATTGAATCAAACTTACACCGTGATGTCGACCCTGCTCGCCTTGAAGATTGTACCGAGCTTATTGAGACTACTGAACTGTCTCTTTGTCTTGTGGAAACTGCCACGGCAGCTGGTATTGAGCCTCGAGACCATGCTTAACCGAAAATGCTTCAAGATCCCTCCCCTTGTTTCCTGCCTGAAAAACGGATCATCGGGAACTTGGAGGTATTGTTGCAGCGGTACTGCCGAGCATGCACTTCATGCAAGAGAACGCTGCCAAGAAGCAACGAAAAAAAATTGGCGAGTGCGAATCACTACTGCAGCAGTCGAAAGCGATGATTCCAGGTGGGCGGGCACGGCTTAGAGAGTGTGTCAAAGCTGGCGAGTACGACTAACCGAAAATACTGGCGAGGGCGCGCTCGAGGTAAGCGTGTGCGGCCAGAGAAGGGGCAAAAAGAAGCTGGTATATGGCTCACTGGTACTCACATATGAACTTCGGCACACTGAGTGCACTCATTATTGTCAATGGCCCTATGGTGAGGGCCAGGTGCTGCTTGTGATGTCCATTCGAGTGTTAGTTATGCTCATTTCTTCATTTGGTGGATTACTAACCGTGCTTGTGACTGCCATCAAAGCTGAATTGAGCCTTGATGAAATTAATCATAATATAAGGGTATCTCTGTATGGAAGTCAGCACAAGACCCGGGTCACATTAAGACGCATCTGCAAGCTGATATAAAAGCAATTGCTGGCAATCTATTCATCTTGAAACGGTCCGAAGAGCGTCCTTCTATTATTGAACCTGCGAAATCGTTAGCATATTGATCCGAACGCGGAGAGAATCGGAAGAGAGGAGGCGATAAAAAGGGGAACAAGGGAAGAAAAAACCGTATAAGCCTATTTTTAATTCTCTCGAGGAAATACTTTGCATCAAGCGAATACTCTAGCTTTATGCTTATTCTTACCGTAATTACCCTATTTCCTAGCCTCGATTTTCCTCCCGATTTTCTCTCGATTGCCCTTATCCTAGCGGGCAAAGGCCCGACTCACAGAGAGTTTCTGCGAGTCTTGCAAAGCCGAGCAGCTTTGCGGGCCTTGCGGCCAGACAGGTCGAGCTCGCCCGTGGTGAACGGGCTCTCGCACTGGGCGAGGAACATGTCCCGATTCAGGTCGAGCTGGACCTCAATCGCCTTCAGCATGTTGTAGTAGGCGGGATTGAGGCCAAAGTCTTGCTCGACCAGACCTGGGGTCCAGAGCTCGGGCACGTTCAGGAGGTCGGGGTCGCCGTGGCAGGCCTGGAGACACAAGTCGCGGCACTCGACCAAGGACGTGAGAATGGACTGGCAACGGGCCAGGACTTGCTGAGTGCAACGTCTTCCCAGCATCTGGTGCGAGCGCAGGAGGATGAGTCTGCGGCGTTGACTGCGCTCATCGCGTGCATCCTATGCAGCGTATGAAACAGCCTGTCCAACGGAAGAACGCGGCGAGTCCAGCAGAACGTCATCCTCCACAGAAAGGGAGGTGCCAGCAGAAGAGGCAGCATCGTTGCCTGCGGCGACGGGCGACGACTGAGGGGCGATCAGAGTTCTGGCAGGTGAGTCTCGAGGACTGCCCGAGATCTGCAAGGAGTGGATTAATAAATAGGTCGCCGACAATAGAAAGAAAACAAAAAAATTAAATAGAATGAAAGGTGATAAAGAATGGTGGGCGACGTGAGGTGGAGGGTTAACTTACAGCATCGAATCTCTGGACAGTTGTAGTAGTGGTGACCGTGATACCTCCGAAAGGGTGAGGGCGGCGAGGAGTGCGCATAGCATTGTCGATAGCCTCGTCGACTTCACGGATGCTGGACAAGCGGTCGTCAGCAGTTAAGACATCTCCCTGACGGACATGCTGACCATGGGTGTGAAAGGTCTCATTGATGCTGTCATCTGAGCGCATGCGGCGACGGGATGAGAACCAGTTGCGGAAACCCAAAGGCATGATGAGCGGTGTTTAGAAGTGATGAGATGTTCAAGTATGGAAGGGTGTGATGGTCTAGGTGATGGGGTTCGTTCGTTGTCGAGATGTTGAATGGCAAGTAGCAATGTCTATGAGCAGCACCAGTGAATGTTCACTATCGCGGGGTGACGAGTGAGCCAAGGTGGTGAGGATGGAATGAAGAAATGCTCGCCGACAAAAGAGGCTGCTGGGTTGATACAGACCCAGTGTTCGCCGAGAGAACGTGATGATGAAATAGCTTAGACGAGTGTTTGCAGAATGACTTTTGAGGATGAAATGGCGCTGGTACAAATGCGCAGTTGAATTAAAAAGGTGAAATGATCAACACAACTTTTGATTGATAGAAGTGTCAAGCAGTGAGTGGACTGAATCAAGAAGAGCGTTTGTCGATAGGACTGTGATGGGAGGTGAAAGGGGACAGTTGTCCGTCAGTGAAGGTGAGCCAATGATGCACACAGACAAACAAAACGCCGGTGAAAATTCTTCTAAGCAGGCAGAAAAATTGATGTCAAAGAAAGTATGGAAGGTGGGAGGTTTGGGAAAGCACAGCTGCGTGGACCTTGACGCGTAGTACTGAGGACGTGAAGCTGAACGTGTAGAGGTGATTTCGTGATCTTGGGTTGGATCCGAGGAGGTTTCACTGCCGAGCGTGAATAGTTGCTCGTGTTGTCAGATTGTCGCCGCGGTTGAAGACCTCTTCGAGTGACAGACAAAGATGATGGCAAGGATAATGGAACCAGTAGATCATCTGCAGAGATCCAGATGCCTGAAGCTCAGCGCGTGAAGGTCGGCACAGGATGGGACAGCTGCAGAAATGGTGAGGACGCAGTGTGTAGCTGGAGTGTGCGATGGATTGTTTGAAGGAAGAGGAGTATGCGTGAATATTTGTTCTTGACAAAGAGGGAGGACCAAGAGTAGCTGGACGCGGGGTAGCAATGAGAAAAGAAGCTGGGTCAGTACTGAGGATTGTTGTGCGCGACGCGTCTGGGATTTCTTCTGAGATCTTGAGAAAGTCGATTGTTGTGGGCTGGCCGTTGGCGGAGCATCTGCCTGGAGCTGACGAGAATTGATTGTGTGGAAGAGCTGACCGAGTGCTGGAAGCTGGACACTGGCAGAAGCTAGGCGACGACTTCAGCAAGAGTCGGAGATTTACTGGAGGGGGTGATCAGCGAGAGGCACTTGAGTTAGGGCAAGCTACGGGCAGAGAGGAATGTTGCTCAGGGGACAATGAATCTGGCAACGCGTCAAAGATACGTGCAAACGGCGGTTGGCGTGGTGTTGGACGTGGTTCAGGACCACTTTGCCCGATCCTGCCCCTATGAGCTCACTTTTCAAGCCTGAATATGGATCTACAAGCACTTGAGGGAATATTTTCCATTATCATTAACCCTGAACCACATCCAGGGATTTATAGTGTTCACGCTCTGCCCGTAGGAATTATGTATTGATGGCCAAGCACTCTATAGATATTATGGCATTCCGAGACAATTATACAAAGGAACAACGCGAGGAAACCTTGCGAGAGGAAACTCCGAAATGTCAAAAAGAAAGAACAAAAACTCCTAGAACTTTATCTCGACTTATCGACTTATTTTCTCTCCTTAAACCTGTGTTCCAATAGTTTTGACTCGTTGCTCAGGGGCACCCATCTCGGGTCCACTGTTGGGAACAGCGGTGATTCTCCAGAGGGTTTGAATCCTTCGGGGTGTGCTCTTCGCCGACTGGCCACTGGGGAGCATGGACAGTTCCGCCAATCTCGGGTGTGTTGCTGCGAACGGGAGTATTGCAGGCAGAGTTGAAGGGGACGCGGGTTCCGTCGGGGGGACTGAAGCAGCCGTAGAGTCCGGGGACCATTCTGGGATCCATCATCTCGACTACCTCGTATTCTGAGGTTGACGATGTTCCAATGTTGTCGTCACCACTGCGGGAATCGTTCGTGGTGCCATGATGCTCGACAGCGTCATGCTCTCTAGTCTTTGGGGCTGCGGACTCTTCGTTGATGACGAGTCCGTCAAAGTCCAATCCAGGGGTGGCAGAGTTAACTAGTCGAGTAACTTGTTAGCAAAGCAAGAATAGGATCAGTAAGCGTTCAGCGTGCGACATACTCATCTGCTGGTTGTACTCCTCCATGGTCAAGGAGCGAGTGCCTCTGGTGTGTTCGATGAACTCGCGCTTGTAGTAGTTGCGTCGGTCCTCCCAGTCGTGGCCGGGTATAGACCATGTCTTGTATGGCGTTGCGAGCCACTGATAGTCACGCAGATTCTGGGCGGCCTCTGCTCGCTGGTGGGCGTCCTCTGCTCGCTGGTGGGCGTCCTCTGATCGCTGGTAGGCGAGGAGGCGGTCGTGAGTGGCCTGGAGCTGGACGCGAAGCTCTGCGATGGCATCGGCCTCGTACATCTGGGCCATCTGGAACTGCTCGTTCAGATCCATCTCCATATCCTGGCGATGGTCGGAAGCCTGGTGACTGTCCAAATGCTGACTCTCGTTGTCTTGGTCCATTGTGAAAGAGAGACGATGATGATAAAGGGCAATCAAACAGTGAGGAGGTCGCGCCGAGGATGTAGTGGTGTAAGAGTCGCGAGTGATTGCGTGTGCAAATCAAGAGAAGGGCGCTTCAATAAAGATGGTGCTGTTGTTCAGAAGGGGGCTGGTTGCTGTGTACAAGTAGAGAACTTGTAATTGGCGACGTGACAAACGTAAGCTCCCAAGGCAGAGGGGTGATTGATTTTCGAGTTGTTCTAAACGCCAAAATCACCTAGCTGGCTGTGTTGACGGGGTGATTATTAAGAGTCTGTGATTGTCGGTGGTTGCTGTGCGAGAGGAGACTAAAAGCCCAGCGACAGCTACCAGACAAAGCCCGAGGACTCAAGTAGTGACTCTCAGTCATCAATCAATGCTTTGCAGTGCAATCGATGCCTTACAGTATAGATTGGATGGAAGTTATTAACAGAAATCTTGGGCAATCAGGTAGACTATTGCCCTTTAGTATCAAGGTGTCGAGATGCGGTAATTCACCATGGAGGAACGTGTTTTAGGATTGAGATAGTTCAACAAGAGGATGTGATTCCTTTCACACAACTTCCTTCTCTACTGACATTATCATGTGGCTCGTTCCGGGCCAGTCTATTCCTGGCTCTTTTGAATCATAATGTGAAATCAGGATAGCAACCGATCAAGTATTCATCTTCAACAAAGCGAAATAACATGCTACAGCTTAGAAGGATCGCATTTCCCATAGACGTGAGCGCACCACCACGGATAGGAAGGCTATTGTGTATAATTACGTGTAAGCATTCTATTGATTGTGACACAGATGGTGTAGTTATAGCCATCTGTTTTTCTCCAGACTGTGATGTAGCAAGATGATTCGGGCTAGATCGATAGAATCCTCTATAATGCTGGTATCTGGGCAACCAACATTGCAATCAAAAAGTTTTAGCTAAGGTTGAACCTACGAGGCCAGGTAAAAAAAAAAAAAAAAAATTGTAAACCGCTAGATCATGATTCAGATTACAATGAAAGCCTCAAGATTTGTCCGGCGTATGATCGAATGATAGCAAGCGCGTATCTGCATCTAGCGAGGGCTGTCTCTAATTTGCTATAGTGCAATTATCATCACTAATACCATCATCATCATCAGCGATATTCGAAACATAAGCCAGATCTCATTGTGCTTCCGTCGGCCAGCTGGTCTGGTGTAATATTTAATCTTAGTATTCACTCGGTCATGACCATCAGTTATCTAAATGTCTCAGAATTTGTGTGATCATGTATCTTAGCCGCCCGCCACTGCCATGTACAACATTTACAGTGAAGAAAATTCTATAATGCTTAATAGAACATTCAAATGCGGCAACCGCTTTGCAGATACACGCGCTCTTTCGTTCTTTGCCTCAGGCAGACAAGAAGCTTGTGCCTTGCTGAACCAGCTGATCTTTCTGATTTCTTCTTATTGGAGTGTCCAAATAGCATACCTGAGTCATCAAGGGATAGTCTTGCTATCTTTCAGATGTAGTGATTGATACCAGCGAATCAAAACAAGTCGGCATTTTCCAAATTTCCAGGTCCGACTCTAATGAGCTCAAGCCCAGCAAAGAGCAGCAGGGACAGCCATTCGACAAACCTAAAATGCCCGTGCGGTTGGTTCCCGCTGTCAGTCATGATGCCTGTCTGTGGTCAATGCACCACTGTAACTGAAGTTGTCCCAAGAGACGTCAAAGAAACTTAGATAAGCTTATGCCGGGGGTTCAAGGCAGTCGACAGTATGCCTGTGCGCGACGAATAATGTACATATCATTGTTTTCCTAGTTAGCAGTCTGCCAGGAAAGATAAGTCATACGTAGTTCTCTGGCTCCGATGTCTAGGTAATACCCTGCCAAGCCTGACGTGGAGTCCATGTAGTATAAAAGCTTACATGATGGCGCCAAACTCAATACTATTGTCACTCCGGGCCAAGACCCCACGGATCATATGGCCAGTGCTTCTTACGAAGTACGCGAATAAAATGTGAACCTCGTGAGTATAACTCGCAAAATGTCAGTGTCTTTCCTATGCGCTGATAAAACCAGGGTCAATCAAGCTTGCGGTATGCTCCGCACGCAAGGGTGGTCGGGCAGGGTTCATGACGGGGATCGCCAAGCATCCCGACTTATCCCCCGCTTCCTCTTGCAGTGTGAGGGAGAGGGGAAATAACTCGGCCGAGGGCACACTCCCAGTCCGCATTCCATTCATATTGACCGTCAGTCCTTTAAACCCCAGTTTCCTCGTCGGTTGCAGGTCAAAACGAATTCTTACGCAGAGTTATGCTGGCGCCTCGCGTCGTTTTCCGCGCAATATCAAACCCATGGTCACTCCAGCCAAGACTAAGGCAGGTTACGGAAGCTAGCAACGGGTTTCGCGGGTTTTCCTGTGGCTGATCATCCCGCACCTCTCTTGAGCTTTGGCAAGACCAGTGGAATACTCCCCCTTCGCTTGCCCACAGACCCGGAAAGATATTCTGCATGGAGAAGGCGTTCCGTCACCTTTGGGTTACAACGCCTCAAGCCATTCTCCGGAGGCGCATGACATGGCGCTTGGAAAGACCCTAGGCGATGTTGGGTTTATTGTCAGTGTTTATTGATCGGTTACCTGTCACGCCGCACAACTGTTGCATGTCTTGGCCCTGAGCCCGACAACTGTGTGGATCGGTTGCGATCTGACGCTCTGCGCACGGATGATTGGCATTTTTTTTATTCAGTGGAAACGATCGAATCAGTGATCAACAGACAACTAAAACCTCGAATCACTGCCGAGGTAGACTATAGTGTTTTAGTAGGAGAGTGGGATGAAGAATCAAAGCGCGCCTTGGCGATGCGGAGGGACAATGAAAAAACCACTACAAGCACAGCGCCCACTCACACAAACATCCCATAACTCGCAGTCAAAGTCGGTACTTGCGCTGCAAGTGAATCGCACCATTGACTTTCCCGCATCTAGCTGAAAGGGCGCTCAGTCACCAGTGATAACCCCAGCTTGTCCCAACCCAGATGTTACCGCCGCTAGTAGAAACGTAGGGTGCATTCTGCTTTGACGTGTCCCGCCCAGGGTCAATGACTTGCTCACAGTAACACTATTACGCTCGGCTGAGTCAAATTGAAAGGCATTGATAAGCTTGTCAAAAACAGAGTTGTAGCTGAGCGCAAACCCTTGCTTTGACGGTTCACCTGGTGCGGGTGGTAGTAGGCGAGCTTTTTGCGGAAATGAAACGTCGTTGCGAGCATCCGGGTCTGGCAAGTAGGGAAACAATAGCTGGGCTCATATAAGTCTGGGGGACCTGCCTTACACACATGTCAATCTCGGTTCAGATCCGAATGACCACCAACCCATCGATTTCGACCACTTGCGAAGAACAGCTTCCGCACAACCACCAAACCACCTGTTCTGAGGATATTTGAGAGGAATAATGGCATGAGATGGCAACAGAATTCCCCTCTGATGTCGTGGGCACTGCGGTCGGGGTCCTGGTCTACTCGTTCCTGGCTCTGGCTCTGAATGGCCTGGTGATTTGGTTGACTTGGGCTCATCGGGAGCGCGTCAGTTGTCAGTGGCACTCTTTGTGGCTAATTTGCTCAAAGTTCCAAGAGGCTAATTACAGAAATTGCAGATGTCGCACTGATTTCGTACATTCTGTTCTTGTCCACGGCGACGTGCATCGCATCTCAGCTTCACTTTGTTATTGGCTACGATAATGTGGTCACGACGCAGTGGCGCGCCTCTGTCGCCAATCCCAAGAACCCGGAAATGGCCATATCAAATGGTGCCGTCGGCGTCGACCTCGGCCTTTGGTATTTCAGTACGTCGCATCTTATTTCTCTGCATTGAATTTCGCCTCTTACACAGCTACAGGACAATACTCATTCTCAGTCGCGTCGATGCTCGTTTGCTTCTGGGCCTTTGCGCTACTTCAGTCTGTCTATGGCTGGTGGGCAAAACCACACTTGAAAGTGCTGTTCGATCGAATCAATGCTGTCGGAAAGGTGGTCTCGTTCGTCCTGCCAATTGTGACAATCTGCCTGCTTCAGTCCAAAACAATTCAGCAGTCAATTGTTGCTTTCATGTTCCTCGCCAATGTTCTTCGTAAGTTTTATCAGACGCAAATGCACGTTGCCGCGTATTGAACTCACATGTTATCGACAGTCATGATAAGTCTGGCATTTGGAGTTGTTCTCATGCTAGGAATTTTGACACGATACCTCCAGAGTAGAAGGCAGTTGGTCTCCTGGAATGTGCAGTACGGCAAGAGTTCATCCAACAACTCGAGCCTACCAGGCCAATTCGCTGCCAAGCAACACAACTCGGGTGGCATATATGATCGGTGGCTGTTGACTCGGTTCACAATCGCATTTGTGGTACTTGCGTCAGTAACTTGAGCACCAAACAAGACCAAGCTCCTCGACTGACATGTCGCAGTATCTTTGAGCTCACAAACATGCTCTTCCAATTCACCGGCATGTCCAACAGCAACAAGGATGCCATCAGAACGAGCCCAGACTACAGTGTCGAGAGGGCAAAAGAGACGATGATTCTCTTCCTGCCGGGACCGGCTCCGAGCTACCTGCTCTTCATCGTCTTCGGAACCACGACTGCCTTTCGTCGACACATGTTTGAGACTTTTGTCCCCAAGCGGTGGCAGAGACAATCCGATGACACAGACACTGTTGCACGGCCGTGGGTTTTGTCGCCCAAGCGTTCGTCGCGATCGACCCTTCGCCCACGTACCATGACCGGGCCGAGCCCCTCGAGCATCCCTCAGGCTGTGGCTATCCAATTGGCAGATATTGAAAAGGGCGGTCGCAGTCCGCCGAGCAACGACTCGGATGATACACTGCCCATGTTACCGCTGAGTAAGTACAATCTTAACGTCCTGTCGGCACGAATTGACAGAAAAGTCCGTGCTAACACATCCTCTCGCAGTGAAACCTACCTACCAGCGGACTCATGTGAGAAGAGCCACGAGATGACGATTTCCAAAGAATGTAATGAAGAAATGATAATTCAATTGACAACATTGAAAGCTTTCACGGAGTCTGCTACATGCTGGTGAATGCGGTTAATTATGCAATCTGCCTTGATGATAGCCTTGTCATCCACACCACAAGAACCTTGTGCTTACAGCGCACCGGGAGGCCAACCAAAAGCCATTGCATAAGCTCTGAACAGGCTCGCGGAAAATATTTTGTTTAACAATGGGTCAGACTTCACGACGGTCAGTTCCGTGCACAACACCTGGTTTGTAGCTTCGTAGTCAGCGATTCCATATCCATGGTAGTGAGCAGGCATCGGCCGAGTATATGGAGAGAAAAGGAGCAAAATGCTTGACGGATAGAGTTCGACAATCCGAGGACGCTAATATGGTATTCTCTTCCCGAAATGCTGGACGCGCAAACAAGATTCACCAAAACAGAGACCCTGAGGACCATATGCAGCAACCCCACTGCCGATCACCTTATAGCCCGATCCACTGCGCGGGACCTTTGTGAATTTGGGGGCATCCTACCAATCACGACCTGGCGCCAATACACGTTTCCTCCCGGGATCTTATTGTAGTGCTCTATTCAGCCAGTAAAAAGTACGGCATTTGCACACAAAAGACAGTGCATGCAGCTCGGTGATAACAAATCTGCCCAAGGCGCATTCGGTTGCGAACCACGCCCGAGACATATGGAGAGAGAGACAGAAAGTGCCTGCTGGGTTAAGAAAAAGCTTGTCCCCAAATTTCCGCAATTGCAGTGCCAAGCTTTACTACGTGACGCAAGTCTCGAGCGCAGATGTCGAAATGCTCTCCTTTTATAGGCTGGTTGGGGCATCGCGACGTGGGTTGATCCTGACCTACATCACGCTTGATGTGATCATACATGCACACGACATCGCCCCGCTTCACTACCTATGCAGGCTATTGATATCCATCATATCATGGGTAGGGCAGACTGCGAGGATGGGTGAAGCATGGGCTGATCAGAGAGGAATAGTAGCAATAATAAAAGCCCGTTGAGCTGCCGATCTTTGTCTCGGAAGTTTCGTACGGACGACTCATCCTCTTCGTGTGTCCAAGTCTCGCCATGTACAGCGCAGCGAGAGTGACCATCGCGGGAGCCGCCTTTCTGGCCTCCCTCGCGAGCGCCTCCTTTGACGGCAACCTCAACTACGACAGCCCCTCCCGGCGCCACGTCAACCTGGGCATCGACGTGCCCAAGGTGGCGAAGCGCGCCTGGAAGCGCGACGCCGTCGCCTACGCCGCCGAGGAGCTCAACTTCACCCACGGCGTCGCCTCGGGCGACCCGTGGCCCGAGAGCGTCATCCTCTGGACCCGCGTGGCGCCCGGCCTCGACTCGGACCGGAGCAACGTCACCGTCGAGGGCACCGTGGACCTGTACAACCACGAGACGGAAAAGTACATTCAGGCCAGCGCCAACCCCATCTGCGTCGAGTGGAAGGTGTACCAGTCGAGCGACGCCCAAAATGGCACCGACGTCGTGTCACAAGGAAAGGCCTACACGACCAGCGACATTGACTATACCGTCAAGGTGAAGCTTTTCCCGATCATGCCTGCAGCTAATTATGTGTACAATTGGCGCTGACTATTATGTACAGGTCGAGGCTGGGGGCTTGGAGCCGTTCACGACTTATACATACCAATTTAACATCTGCGGCTCAAACGTCACCAGTCCGCTGGGACGCACCAAGACGTCACCCGCCAAGGATGCAGACGTGTCGGAGCTCAAGTTTGCCGTCTTCTCGTGTGCCAATTACCGTAGGTTCTTAACAGTGCCGATCCTGGGTTAGTTGATCATGACTGACAAAGTGATAGCAAACGGTTACTTTAATGTATACGGCAACGCTGCGCGAAAGGATGAACATGATTACGTGGTAGGTGTTCGTACTCATTTGTAACGTAAATGTCCGTCTGATCATATCTCACAGATCCACCTCGGCGACTACATTTACGAAAATGCCAACCAAGGAGAGCGCGCCCATTCTCCAGCGAACATTCTGTTCACTCTGTGGGATTACAGAGAGAGAATCGGACAGGTGAGGCTTCCGATACATTACTTCAATACGATGCATATTGCTAACAGAATTGTGCAGTACCGCACAGATCCCGATTTGCAGCTGCTGACGCAGAACTTTGCCTGGATCCCAACCTGGGACGACCACGAGGTTGCCAATAATGGCTACAGAGACGGCTTCAGCGCATTGAACAACACTGAAGAGTCTTTCCGAAACGATGGACCTAGCATCAGCGTGGACCAGCGCAAGATGAATGCTGTTCGCGCTTACTTTGAGTGGATTCCTATTCGGTCAGTATCGACGTTATAATTGAAGATGACCTGCTTTCTGACGAGTCGCACAGACAAATCGACATGGACGACAACCTGCGAGTCTGGAGAACCTTTCAAATGGGCAACTTGCTAGACCTCATCATTCTTGACACGCGCAACTACGATCGCAGCATTACCTCTCTTGGTGAGTTTCATCTCTCCTTCCGCAATCATGTATGGCCATAAAGTGACTTACAAGGGTTTCTAGGCTGGAACGATGATTACATTAGCTTGATCAACGATGAGGCATCGCGATCGCTCATGGGCTCGCACCAAGAGCACTGGTTTTACAACCAGCTGGCGGCGTCGTCAGAGCGAGGTGCAACCTGGCGCGTGGTCGGAGACCAAATCATCTTTTCTCGAATCAGAGAATCATTCGGCTGGAACGGAGACAACTGGAACGTGAGTTGAACATGCTTGGAGTCGCTAGCCGTGCAATTCATACTGACGGGTTGGAACAGGGCTATGCGGCCAACAGAAACCGCACGTTCAAGCATCTCTACGACAACAATATTGGAAATAATATTTTCCTGGCCGGAGACAGCCACCAGAACTGGGTAAGAGCATAAATGGCACATGTGAAAGAGACAAACGATGGGAGGCTAACAACCAAATCTACTAGGTGTCTGATCTCGCCTGGGTCGGATCCGAGGCCTACAACAACGGCACGGGCACGGGCGCCATCGGCGTCGAGTTCGCCGGCACCTCGGTGACCTCGAGCGGCGCCTCGGGCGACATACTGACGACCAGGGCGCTGGCGCAGGCGCGCATCGACGACGAGTGGAACTCGGAGCTCCAGTGGCAGGACGGCTACTACCGCGGCTACTTCTTGCTGAGCCTCGACCCCCAAAAGGCCGTGGCCCAGTTTTACGGCTCCCCCAGCGTCGCCTCCCGCAACCCTTGGAGTATCCCGCTGGCCAATTTCACCGTCCTGGTCGACGACAACCACTTGTCGCGGCCCGTTGCCGGCGGTTCCGTCGAGGCCGGCGCTCTGCGCGGAGGACAGGTTAACCCCACCAACTTAACGCAAAACACGGAGACGGGCGAGTGGGAAGTGATTGGGTTCCCGACCATGTATATTTCCTCTTGATAATTTCAGAGAAAAGGTACTGGCTTGGGATTTCGTGTGTACACATTAGCGTGCAAGTAATAATTTAATGCGTTGTTTTCATATTTGTCGTCTTGCAGCATCTCATCAATGATCATTCTCGTTGGAGGCATCGCCCAGTAGCACCGTACTACGCTGAAAGTGACCACTAAACGGGCTGACGGCTGCATACATCAATTGTCCAACTGTAACCCTGGCTGACGAGGTTGGTTGGTGCGGACAAAAGGAAGGTTCATGACTTGCACACACACCTTCAAACGAGGTGCAGCACAATACATCTCAAGCACATGCAAAATGCAATGTTAAAAAGTCTCAATCAGTCCTATTGAAACGTTGAGCCACCATAGTCAGGGCACGGGTCTTGTTGAGCTTGATTTCAACATCACGTGACTGATAGGCTGAGTTGAACCTCGGCTAGATCGTTATTTTATGGAGCGCCGAAACCAGATCAGCCGCTATCATTCCAGTTGTAAGCTCGTAAGCTCCAGTGGAAGCTCCAGCCAAAAGTGTCCTCTGAGCCCTCCTTATTCTGCGAGCATGGGTACGGTAATGGACGGCTTCGCGCTCCGGCAACTCTTGTAGACCCGACCAGCATTTCAACCAACCACGGAGGATAATCACGGGAAACCTTGTGTAACTACATATTTGACTTGGCATATATTTGCCGCATCATTAAAGACTTTTTATATTTCTTGTCATCCAAATAATTTTGTAGTTTTCACTCATCTTTCAACTTTTGCACAAGGTAACCATAACACTATCTCACAAAGAGGAAAGATGGTCTCGGTTCCTAGCAAGGCGGCGCCTCGCCAGTCGCTGACCGTGGTTGACAACCGGACGGGACAGACCTATGAGGTCCCCATCAAGCACAACTCGGTCCTGGCCACGGACATTAAGAAGATCAAGGCCAAGGGGGGACCGGCCGAGGATGAGACGGAGCAGGGGCTCCGGGTGTACGACCCGGCGTACATGAACACGGCCGTCATCCAGAGCAAGATCACGTACATCAACGGACAGGAGGGCGTGCTGCGGTACCGCGGCTACCCCATCCAGCAGCTGGTCAAGAAGAGCAACTTTCTCGAGTCGGCCTACCTACTCATCTACGGGGAACTGCCCACGGAGAGCCGCTACGACGACTGGCAGAACGAGGTGCTCAACCACACCTACATCCACAGCGACATTGAGGGCATGTTCAAGTCGTTCCGCTACGACTCGCACCCCATGTCCATGCTGACCTCGGCCTTTGCCACGCTGGGTTCGTTCGCCCCCGAGGCCAACCCGTCGCTCGCGGGCCAGAAGCTCTACACCAACGCCGCCTCGGGCAACCTCGAGGCCCTCAAGGTGCTGGACAAGCAGATCCTGCGCATCATTGGCAAGGCGCCCACCCTGGCCGCGGCCGCGTACCGCATGCGCCAGGGCCGCCCCTTTAACCGCCCCGCCAAGGGCCTGTCCTACACGGGCAACTTCCTATACATGCTCGACCAGCTCTCGGGCCACGAGTACCAGCCCCACCCGGTCCTGGAAAAGGCCCTCGACGCCCTCTTCATCATCCACGCCGACCACGAGGTCAACTGCTCCACCGCCACCGTCCTCCAGGTCGGCAGCTCCCTGGTCGACCCGTACAGCATGGTGGCCGCCGGCTGCGCCGCCCTGTACGGCCCCTCGCACGGCGGCGCCTCGGAGAGCGCCATCCGCATGCTCATCGAGATCGGCTCCCCGGACAAGGTCCCCGACTTCATGGCCCAGGTGGAGCGCCGCGAGCGCGTGCTGGTCGGGTTCGGCCACCGCGTCTACAAGAACGTCGACCCGCGCTCCACGGCCATCCGCGCCCTGGCCGACGAGGTCTTCAAGGTCACGGGCCGCAACCAGCTCCTCGACACGGCCCTGGCCCTCGCCGAGTACGCCCAGAAGAGCGACTTCATGCGCAGCCGCAACCTCTACCCCAACGTCGACTTCTACTCGGGCCTCATCTACCAGGCCATGGGCTTCCCCCTCGACTTCTACCCCGTGCTCTTTGCCGTGCCCCGCTGCGTCGGCTGGCTCGCCCACTGGCGTCAGATGATCCTGCAGCCCTCGGGCGTCAAGATCTGGCGCCCCCGCCAGCTCTACCTCGGCGAGGGCGAGCGCGACTACGTCGAGAGCAAGGACCGGGTGGAAAAGGCCGACAGCGCCGCCCCCGTCCAGGTCAACCACGGAGGCGACAGCAAGAGGCATGTCCTCGCCACGTACAAGGACGAGACGGGTCGTGTCTGGGGCAAGAGCAAGTTGTAATATCTCATGGGAGAAATGAAAAGTGTCTTCATGTACTCAGCGTATGTTTCTATTATGTACAGTCTTCAGCATATATATTTTTATTCTTGCATGCAACCCGACTTTCTCAATTGAGAGCATGACCGTATTGCGGCTATAGGCTCACTTGCGAAATCAGACCAGTGATAATTGGTGAGGGAAAGGTGTATCCATTCTTTTCTAATTACAACTATCATAATCAACGAGCTCTGCTCTCATACTGACAAAGGGTATATTTCACATTCAAGTTACAACATTAGTTATCTACCACCATATAGTAAACGGCTTGGCCTCTTCTGGAACAGTCTCGGGGGTTTCAGGCGCTAGATGGTAGACTGGAGATGCGGCGGCCTTGCGCGCCTCCTCTTCGAGTCTGGCTTGTCCCTCTGCAGAGACTCCGGTTCCAGCTTCTGCGGGTCTCTCGGTCGAAGCCGACTGCAACCCCTGGGTCTGTTCCATCTCCTCAGCTTCAACGCGTGCTGCCTCTTGTCCCTCTTGGACCCGTTCTGGTGCACGCTCTGGGATAGCCGGCTTTGCTCCAACGTGCTCCCCCGTTTCAGGTACAAGCCCTTCAGCTCTTTGACTGTGCGTGTTTGGCTCTGATAGCGGACGCGGTCTTGGACTGACTGGTATCAACTTGGCCACTTCTTGGAGCGAACTGATCAGTGGCTCAAGCGATTCCGGACTATACTCTGAGCTCCCAGCACTAGTGAGACCTGCAACAGAATGAGAGACAGCTCGTCTCCGCGTTGTAGTAGGACTTGAGGGCTCGACAACGGGCTGAGACGGCTGCTGCTGTGGTGGTGGTAGTGAGAGCGGTTGCGACGCCTGTCTCCAGTGCTCCTCCATCTTACCGAGGGTTTCAAGCAGCCCTGGCAGAGACCGAAGCCACAGGTCACCATTACGTTCGAGGCGGCGGATCCGTCTCTCCACGTCGCGCAGCCGTCGCTCCCGCATGTACTCATGCCGGCGCTGGAGCTGCTCGGGATTCAGTGGTGCGCCCGTCGCCTCTGCTCTAGCTCCAGCAACGTCTATAGCCTCGCGCGTCGTGCGCACGTCACGCTCAATGCGTTTCTGTGCCTGGCGCAGGTTCGATAGCCGGTCGAAGGATTGTACGAAAGAGCTTGAGGAGGACGTCGTCGTGCTACTCCTAAATGAGCCCATTGATGCCTGCCGGCTAGGTTTGAGGATACTGACCGGAGAAATTGTAGGAGCTTCAGATGGGCCTACTGAATGGGCTCGGGGAGTCGCCATTACTGGTTTTGAAGGGTCCGCCCTTGTGGGATGCGGGATTCTTGAGCGACTCGGTATCGGCCTATTGTCTGTTTGGTCCGAGACCGAAGACACATGCCTTAGAAGGTGGGAGGTTTTTGAAGAAGGCGGCACATCTGAGAAGAATGCATCCTGGGGTGCCTTGCCTTTCCTCGCGCTGTGGAGGTCCATATGCTTACGCTGGCGAACCTTTTCTTTTCGGCTCAAGGTCTTGTGAAGGTGGTGCATGGTAGTAATGTCCGTCTGGGCAGAGCGACTCATCGCTGCTCCCGTGTGCAATGGGGAGCTGGTGGCGCCGTCTGTACTTGAGGACGGCTCAGCGCTCGCATCCACTGAATCACCCATGACGAGGTGAACAGCCTCGGCTCTATGCGCTGTTGCAGCCTGAGCACTCATGACCCTTGGCTCAGAGTCAATGGTGACGATACTGCCAATCCGCGGGCGTAGAATATGGGTCTCTGGGGAGGGAGGATTATTGCCGTATGCACTACCGCTTTGAGCACTTGGCGAAGACTTCTGTGAAAATGATGGACTCAGTAATCCAGGGAAAGACTTTTGCCCTCCAAACGTCGATCTCTTGCTTGTTTTCCTTGGTGGCAACCTCAAGCCGGCATCACCCATGGGAGCTGGCGTAATGGGCGTGTTAGCCTGCGAGCTGCTGCCTTGGCTGCTGAGATCTTTGCCATCGTCAGCCTGGGGTTGGCTCATTACTTCGATGTTGGACTTTGGTCGCGGCGATGGCGGGACTCTTCCCATCTGCCGAGCCATAGTCGGTGTAGCATCAGGGACAATCACTATAGGTTGCGGCCTTCGCCTCGACCCAGACCCTTCAGCTATAGATCTTGCCTCTGATGGCCGCCGAGCTGCGGGCCCCAAGCCAGTTGTATGCGATCGTGTCTGTTTCGGCGAAGGTGTTGTGTCTATAGGTAGTGCATGACCCGAGTCTCTCGCCGGGCGTTGTATTCGACTTGATGATGGGCGCTTTACGGAGCTTGTGCGAGGTGGTCTGGGAGGACCGCCTTGCTCGCCTACAGACTTTGGTTCTCGGTGTTCTGCAACAGGATGCAGCACGGTACCAACGCCGCCCATATCAGCGCTGTAGGGACGATTCGATGCCAATCTCGATTCAATGGTGCTCAGTCTCTCCCCAATATCATGCGTCGGCTCCTGCTCTGGGGGTGCGGCAGCAATGGAACGGCGTTTTGATGGTCGCCTCCTGTGAGAATCGTAGGTATGTTCTACTGGAATGGAGATTGCAATGTGTCGGTAGCCTCCCGACGTGGTAGAGGCAACAGCTGAGTCCGGTAGCTGGATCGTAATTGGACGAGAGCGCCTACTCTTCCGACGAAAGGGGTTGAGTATCCTCCTCCATCTGCTGCTCTTCCTTGATGAAGTATCATCGAAGTTGTCAGCTACCGACATGTGGTTCCCTGGTGGTGGAGTCCGCCGAAGAAATTCCATGAGATACCTCATGTTTTCCGCGTCCCTTGGGTCGACATTTGAAGCTCTCCGTGGCTGTCGTCCTGATCTGCCTGCATCGTGCCATGCGTGTGGCGCTTCCGACGTTGGGGATGCCTCGCCGTGTCGTCCATCGTGGGTATCCGTTTGCAGATGCTGCCCTCCTCGATCTCCTTGCTTCCATGCTTCCCTCTGCCCAGTCGTATGCTGTGCAGAGTCGATTGCCTGATGCCTTGCAGTGGGCGCTGTGCGTGGCTCCGTTGCCTCGATGAACCGACCCGGCCTCCGTCTGAGCGGCATGACTGCAAAACCGGGTCGTCTGTTACTTGCAGGTCGACGACATTAGTTTGGAAAGAGAGCCCGGGCCGGCGTACAGGCACGTTTTTATTCCATGTCCCCCTCCATACCTCGCACAGGTAGCGGGACGGACCCTTTCTTTGATTCCTGCCATCCCTCCCTCCCTTTGCCCAATGGACTGCTCAGATGCGGGTTGACGGAAAGCCTACCAAGGGAGTCATGCCCTAGTCTTGAGAAGTAAAGGCGTCCGCAAAATTGAGTGCCGAAGTGCGCAGGTGCCGATGTACGTAGACAAATGAAGGTGTCATAAAGGTTTATTGGTGCTGGCACCAGCAAAGCTTAAGAAGATCTGGGAGCGCATGGAGCGTAGAGAGCATGCATTTAGGTATATGTAGCATGTAGGTGAGGTAGGTTAGAGCATACAGGCGAGGAGTGGAATTGAGTACCTGCAGTGGCGGCAATGAGATAAGGCACGACATATCACAACCAACACAAAATGATATACTCGAAGGGGAGCCCGTCCTTCCTTATTTGTTTATTTTGCTCCTATAGTTTATATCGAACATCACATCTTTGGTCAAAAGAGATAGTCAGCTCCAAGCTACATGGAGACAAAATACGGTGAACACCCAGGCAAGCAACTAGAGTCTAAAGACTAAAGCAATACCATAGCTAGAGTCAATATCTTGTATGCATCGTATCGTATCGTGTAGATAGCATGCATTTCTGTGGAACATTGCCGACATGCTCCAGATCCTTAAATTGCACATCTTCTGCAACAAAAGCGCGCATTCCAGCACAGGACGCACAATGCAATGCGATCCAAATGGCAGAGGAGGTATGGAGATCATAGTTTAGTTCTGGAAACATGAAATGTAACTGCAGAGGGCTTATTAGTGGACTTCTTACAGCGCTGTAGAATCTAGGTTTAGAGGGATGATCCACTCGATACTAGTGCCCGCCTTTGGCTTCGGCCCGCAGCGCTTTGAGCGGCGCCTCGATGGCGTTACAGTCCCATATCCACATTCTCGAACCTCTCCGGGCTGAATCTATAATACGAGGTCAAATTCCCGCAAGCCATTCGCACACTTGGGTCTCGATGATATGGGAAAAGACATAGAGGTTCGTAGGTCGAGGATGACGTACATGTAGGTCTCGGCTTGGCGGGGTAGTCCATCTCTCTATTTCTGCCCCGCCCTCTCTCACCCGTCCTCGATATTGCCGAGGAAGTATGCTTGAATACAATGTGCTCCAGGTCTGGTCAGAGACATCATACCATGGGAGTGTCGGAGGGATGCGCCCGACGTATATCGAGTAGCCTTATCGCATGACAAGTTATCAAGATCATCAAATTGCTGACCATGGCTAGCATACGAATCTTGCCGTTTGACTCATCGAATTGATCCGTCGTGGGCGAGCCAGGTCTTGATACCAATCAGGCCAATCCTCGATGAATGGCTCCGGACCAACTCTAGTAATGCAAAGGATGAGTACTTGGATCAATAACTCAATCACTCAATCGCCCAAGATGCCATCCCAAGATGTTCTGGGTACACAAGTAATCGGGCTAGATCGGATCAGTGACTCCGTAGATGGCGACGCGGTTCATAAGTCGTCGGGCATACATGCCTACCATATATACAAGGGTTTCCGATCATCGTCCGGGTTCCCGGCAGACAAATACCAGGGTTACAATGCCAAAAGTCCCATGCACTTGGCACGCCATGTCGACATTACTGGGACTTCACTTCTATGGTTGATCTACACCTGTTGAAGACTTGTTGACGTACAGCTTCAGGATCGCCCTGATGCATGTACTTTGTAGATGGTTGACGCACCCCAGTTGCGTCATGTCCACATTCCTATCATGGCAACGTGGGCGCAGCCCGCCGTTCGCCGGGACACTCGACAATCTCCCTTGATCCGAGAATTCGACTCCTTCCACAAGATATCAGAAATATGAAGGTGAGTCTAGTAGGTGAGCGGGTCATCCTTGATAACCTGTACCTAGGATGGAGCTGGCTGTTGGTTGGGAATTTCGGTCTAGACAAGCATAATCGAAGGAGGGTGTCAAGACATGTGTGCTGGCTGCAAGTAATTGAGGCAGGCTCCCCCCTGTTGCATGCTGACTGGCGAAGAATCTATCTACAGTGCACTCAACTTTGAATTTAATAGGCTACCCACCTAGGTGAGCACGACTGTACTTCCCCATTTGGATAATTGCCTGTCTCATGTCCTGATCCAGCTGTCCATGACGGAAAATAATACTCGCACTTTCTATTTGTGCTCTGGTCAGGCAGGTCACACTCATTTAAGCTCTTGCGCCATCTGAGTGCGTGCTTGCGGCTTTTGCAACACACTGGAGAACCCGGCTTTAGGTGCTGGAACCTTGAAACATCACGTGTAGATAAAAATAGACTGAATAGAGATTATATCTATTCTCGAGCTCGTCGAATCTCTGCCAAGTCATGTCCACATTTTATGATCAGACATCTTCAAGATCTCGTCTTCGTACAACATTAATCCGTAGCAGCAGAAATATTCCACCCATAGGATCACCGCATCAGCGAAATGGTAAGTCACCCGAGTCAAGCAGAGAACGCCCAAAGACGCAGATGAATGGCAAACGCGACCAAACACACAGACTTTCATGGGGCAAATATCGCTTTCTCGGCCCTCGAGGGAGTGGAGATCCGAGGATCACGGACAGAACTACGCGATTAGACCTAGAAAGAAGTAAAGCCGCCGCCCGCCATTGGTGGTGTAGCATGATCGCGAGGTCGATTACAAAGTACGTCCCCTCTCGCATTGATCAATTGCCAGGTTTTTTTAAGGGCCTCCGCGCTAGGAAGCGCACATGAGCCGGCATAATCAGAGAAACATGAATAGAAGCACGCAAGAAAGAAGAAACCTTAGCAGCATGGCCTCCTTTGTGGTAACGGGCACAGCATAGGCAGACAAGAACGCCAGCAAATCTGCCCAATTCACATCTCGCCCCATTAACATGATGGTTATCTTAAAAACGGTTTGGTGGGGTTACCGCTCGTAACGTACGTGATAAGCTTATTCGTCATCTAAAATGTTGAAGTGCCACGTCACGAGAAACTGGGCGTTCCCAAGGTCGATCCAGCAGATTCTCTGCTCGTGTACGTTGCGATCCAAACGACCTCTATCTTCTAAAAGGAGGAAACAATTCGAAAAGAGCCTCCCAGTAGACACGGGACAGGCCTCTGAATCGAGATATACTAGGTTACCTTGTATCATTACCCCGGAGTTGGGTTGTGGCCCAGACTGCTGTATGAGAACCTTAATATGCGCTAACGCGTAGCGAAGCAAGGAACTGGGGTTTATGGGCACAGAGCATCCGAAAGGAACACCTCGAGGGAGGCCTTGGGAGGCCAGCGGGAGCTGGGAGGGAGGCCACCAGTGGTATGCGCATCAGTTATTAGGCAGCTTATTAGTGGATTACCCACCCGGTCCATAGTGCTAAGTAGGGGTAGAAAGCGTGTGGTAAAGTGGAGAGCGTGTGTGCTGGGAATTGGTTTTGGTTTCGTCAGCTCTCTCTACTGTGTACATCCATGGATACAATAACATTGATCCGCACTTATTCTCCGCGTTATTCCCATTAGTAGTATATGAGATCTTTAAAGGACATCATAATATAATCTTGGGGAAAAGAATTGGCAGTATACTTGTCCAATTTGACAAATCTATAGCCTCGCATGGAAAAAGAAGGTCGCGCGCTAGTGGTATTTACCACAGTCCAAGATCCGACCTCCAAATCAGAGCTCGCGCTGGATGACTTTCCTACAATATGGGCCTCACATTAGCACCAAGCTCGACAACCAGCCTTTTCTACATAATCAAGGTGTTTCCCGGATTTATTTTTGGGTTTGACTTCTTTCTCCTCACCCAGCTCTGGTTGTTCTTGGGCCAGGGAGACATCACGAAGGAGATTACATACGGTGATATACATTCTTATCTCTTTGAGCGTCCCAGTTCTGGTCTTTATTTCCTTTCGTTCGGCTTTCCCATGTGGCCGCTGCGGCCACAGCCCATTCGTCGCACTGCCCTAGACTCGCCGCTGCCGCCTCCGCTGCCGTCACATCAGCCTCCGCTACCGCACGTAACCACGTTTTCTATGTCGCCTGCCCCTAAGTAGTTGAAATGGATAAACGACGGTCGGCTCCACATGCTGAGTCGGCCTCTGACGAGGAGGACTACAACCAGGACAACAACGAAGACTATAACCAGGACTACAACCAGAACTACAACGAAGATTACAGCGAAGCGACGACATGTAACGAGACGGCCGATGACGACAACGCCAATGATTCACAAATTTTGTTTGCACCAACGGACCCTTACGACCCAAGATTCACTGACGATATCCCCCACCAAAACGTCGGCGAATCCTTGTCGAACGAGGACCCCCAGTTGAGCAGCGGCGATCCCTTGCTACACTCCAACATAGCAAGCGACGTCCAATGCTACATCCATGATGAAGATAGCACTTATCTCGCCAGTTCTACTGCTTATCAATATGCCTCCCCCGATTTTTCGACTCCTTCCCCATGGCAAGGCTATGAGACGGCGACATTGGGACTGAACCTTGATTGGACGACACAAACTTCATACTCGCCCCGACTCGAGTATACTCCTGCAGGCCCGTCATTCTCATCCGGAAATACACCATACAACAGTAACGGTGATGCATCTGTAGTGTGGAACCCTAACCTTCCTCCCAACTACATCCGCCAGTCAGAGGATCGAAATCAATTTCTTGATCCATCTGGTCCATCCATCCCATCTGCTCCATCTATTCGATCTGCTCAATCTGCTCTATCTATTCCCTTTTCTCCCCCTACCACAAACTTGACCTCTTATTACCCCGAAACCCCCCGATGGTCAAGGTACGTTGCCCATTCTAGAAAGCCGGCCATGGCAGACCAGACCATGACTGATAGCCTCCAGGCCCCCCACTGAACGGTCCTTTGAAGAGAGGGCATATACATGTGACTTTTGTGATGCACGATTTCCGACATCTAAGGATCTAAAACGTCACCTGCCCATACATAATCAAGCGCCCGAGGGTGAGAAGGTCGATGGCAATTACCATTGTCGATGCGGTTATCGAAACCACCGAAAAGACAACTACAAACGCCATCATAGATCATGTGTTCCGGGGAGATATAAACGCGAACATGCCATGTTTATTTGTGCATGTAATTCCGAAACCAACAATCTGGCCGACCATTTGAGCCATATCGATAATTGCGAGGCCTGCAAAAAGCCCCGAGGCCGACCTCCCCGCTCTAGGGCAACGAGCTTCAACGAGTACTCATAAGCGACACCATTCACCCATTCGTTAACAATCTTGCCAAGGCATTTTTCCCATTGTGGATAGTACAGACAGTCGATCAATTTTCTTATGTACCAGGAGGAATTCGCTAGGCGACTATGGGAAATGGCCATTATATTACACATTATGTGTTGGTGGAAGTCGCTCGACTTTTCCAGGATTTGGACATCTGCGCCCCCTCTCACCATACCAAGCAGTGGCGCGCTAGAGGCCTGACTATAATGAACCTTTACTTTGGATTAGCCTTTAAATTTATATACACCACTCGCTCTTTTACTTGTCTTCTGCACCAGAGATCCATCCCTCTGACAAGCGACCCCAATGAAGTTTGTCTCAATCGAATCTCCCAGAAGTATGTTCGCTGACTGGCTGACTTGGCATTCGGAACGACTGAGCCGACGCGTCTGTTTGACGACTTGAATGACGAAGATTGAGGCCAGTTCGTGGCAGCCACGATAGCCTAGAAATAGCACCATAGCTCCCTCCTACCGGAACCCGTACCATTCTGTATCGTGTCCAGCATGGCTCCCAAGCGCTGAAGCAATGACCAAATTTACGCTATCACAAACAACCAGGACTCAGAACTACAGCAGGCATTGCAGCGTGAGTGCTGCAAGCCGACGCCCTATTTGCAGATAAATGAACACATGATTCATTAAATTGCTCATAAAGGGTCCTCAATTCTCGGGACTTCTGTTTCGCCCGGCTTTGGTGGAACAACATTACCGTGAGGCCTATTTTCTCATTGGTGCGCTCGAGTGAGGCCCTTTTCACAGCGCACAGCCGCACAGCCATCGGGTGTTCACGGCTCGATGTCCCTCATCAAGGTGAGGTAATGGGCCTCAATTTTCTATTCATCTTTGCCTTTTTGGAACAAGTTTTGGATGGGTGTGAGCTTCGATTTGAATGTCACCATCTTGAGACCTTCCATGGGGGCGGCAGGACCCTTCCGACGGGCGGCATAAGGCTTCGTCTACAAATCAGCCAACATCTGAGGACATTCATGTGTTCCTCAACCTTGGAGATCAGCTGCAGCCTGTTAAACTCGCCCAGGAAATATGTGAGAGAAGGATATAATACACTTCGCACCTTCTCCCCTTTTGTGAAAATTGCTCTTGCACTTGTCTCTCCTTATGCCCACTGTCAATTTCTCCTTCTAGATGATGATGCCATTGTGATTCTGAAGCTCTAGATCATGCCGGGGATAAGAATATCAGCAAGCCGCCCACCAAGACCATGTTACCAGCACAGAGATCCCGGTGATCACGATGGTGATGATAGTGACAGTAGCAGCGCCGGCAGCAGCAGTCACCTCAACCGGTGCTGTCGCAGAACGCGGCCCCAACAAGATTATACGTTAGACCTGCCGTACACGGCGTACCGAGGAGCCTTCCTCGGTGGTCACTACCAACTACACCAACTACGTTTGCAGACCGAGTTCCTCGACATCTTCTCGGTCGTGTGCCTCTGCGGCCGCGTCTTTGAAGCCCAAGCCTTTTCGCTCTCGCTCGGTGCCGACACACTGGAGCGCCCCAAGCAGCTCATGGATTCGCGCCGGCGCCGCATGAAGCGCATCTATCGCTCTGACAACTTTGTCGACGTGTTCGAGGACAGCGGTCGCCGATTCCTCGTCTCCAAGGTCGACCGCACCGAGAAGGAGTGGCGCGACGTCTGCGACCAGATCATCTGCCGCGACGTCGACTACGCCACCGAGTTGCCCGCGCGGCTCGTCGGGGGCCGGAGGCTGCAGCAGAAGCGCGGCGGGCGGCATCATGGTGGTGGTAACGGCGGAGTCGGCGGTGCCTGTTGCAACTTTGATCGCCGTCTTGAGTCGGCTGCCACAGGTGTAAGTGATTAACCTCACTGGCCCAATCTCGTTCAATGACTCCCAGCTGACTGATCAGATCTATGCTCGGACCGATATGCACTCATCTGCCGAGAACCACGATGAAGAAATACCCACCAGCTATGCACACGCCTTGATGAAAGGACTCAGTCAGAAATGTTGATCAAGAACATGTGAGAACCAGTAGATGATGGTGGATCGTGACACTGTGCACACATTCTGAAAACACGCAAGGATTGCCGGCAGGTTTTCCGTATGATTCTTTTCGCCATGAAGGCCAAATAGTTACCAAACCTTGCTTCTTATTCAACCGTGAAGTTTAATATAACCGCCAGGCAGCAGGAAACAAAGCTTATCAACTAGCATTTAGATATCAATATGCACTTTTCAAGCAAGACTTATGGCTTCAAGTTGTGCTACACTCCTCTAAGCCCTACAAACCTTTATACCACATATATTTCGTGGCGCCGCATCTGTTAGCCATGAGTGAATATGGCAAGCAGCCATTGGTTCCTGGGCCAAGTCGTCGTTCAGGACGAGAGCCACCTCCGACCCGGCAGAATATTCCTGGTGAGATATCCTAGGTGAACTGTCCCAGGTCAAGTATCCCGGTTGGGACATTACAGTGTTGTCAATTAGGGAGCTGGATTACTTCCTGTGTCATGGTGGTTTATGCACATCGCAGCCCTTCCTGTGAACTCCTCCACCGATCCAACACAGCCAGCCACTCCCGAGCACACGCGGCCGTCTCCCACTCGTCCTCGTCCCCGCGCGGCGCATCCACCAGCGCTCTGACCTGGGGATACACGGCCTCCCAGCTCCGGCCCACGGGGACGTGGTCGCGGACGAACCGCAACAGGTTGTTGATCCACTGCCCGTCGCCCCGCGACTCCTTGAGGACTTTCTGGATGGGCATGATGGTGATCTGCGGGAACCGCGCCAGCTGCTCCGCGCACGGCCGGTACGGCGGCCACATGCCGTCCTGCAGCCAGGCGAGCAGGCCTGGGACGTGAGGGCGCATCTCCCGCGCCGTGTGCACGCGCTCACGCAGGCTGCGCGTCCCCATGCGGTCGGCCTTGTGCTCGGGGACCCAGGCCTCGTCGCGGTTGTCCACGAAGCGGATGAGATCTTTGGTCTGCAGCGACACGAAGCCTGTGAGGGAGCGTACGCCGCGGCTGCTGTCGCCGTCTGGGTCGGCATCGGACACCGCGACGAGGACCTCGCGGTAGGGGAGGATTTGGTCCTCGGGCAGCTCGCAGACCACGAGGTGCAGTACCCCGAGGACCCGGTGCAGGTCGTCTTCCGAGTTGACGGGCTGGGATATCATGGCCGAGAGAGCCGAGACGACGGCCGGTTCATTGGCTCGCCTCCGCGCTAGATTGCAAAATTGTGTATAATATGGCGTCTTTGATTCCGTGGCTCCCGTATCGTCGGGTGTGCGCCTGGACAAATGCGAGACCACTTCTGTGACCAGGTTCGCAAATATTTCCGTGTCGAGGCTTTCTAGTGAGGGAATTGATGAGACATCATGAAGATCTCGAGGTATCATTTCACGAAATAATGTCAAAGTCATTGTGCTCGATTATGGTGGTTACAGTTGTCATTGTGTTGTTGTCCAAGTATAGCGCAGTTTAATTGCACGTCTCATGAACCAATCGGCTGTGACTCGTAAGAATTGGCCAGAGCCGGGAACCACATGATTTGACCCACAAATCAGCCACGTTCGCAGGACAAGCGATAGCAAGGGTGATGAGGTCTGTAGGCTCTCTACCATATTACTCCCCAAATAATGTTTTGGCTCTTCGTGATATGTCAAATTAACACTACTTTTCTTATATACACTCCTACCAACGGGAGATACAAGCATTGAAAATAACCCCTCCGAAACATGTCTACCAAATCAACGACTGACTGCGATGTGGGGAAATAGCAAGCATGACGACCAACTTATACTTGGGCATGGAAAACTTCTAGAATACGCCAAGTCCAGATATTCCCAAAGGTAGAGAATCCAAGAAATAAATAAAAGAAAAAGGGACTCCAACTTAGAACGACGGCAACGCTAAAGGCAAACCCAAAGATGGAGTGGGACTGATGGTCTGAATGCTAAAAGTGACCGTACTCAAGGTCGTGGGCATGACAGAAGTGGGCGACCAAGCCGGAATTGGCTCTCTTGGCCCGATACGGCTGTCATCAGCGTCGATAAGGCTGGGCCCGGGGTACTCGACCGCGTGACCAGGCGGGAGGTTGTCTTGGAGGATACCTGGCATCTCGACCGGGACTGTAAGCCGTTCTCGGTGGCGGTCTGGGTTGTAATTTCGAGACTCAACACCAGGTTCCTGCAGCACAGGGCCGGTCTTGGATGTGGGCCTGGGCTTGGGCGTCGGGGTATTTGTGATCATGATGAAGCGTTCGCACTTGTTGGCAGCAGTTGTGGTCATGTTGGCGCTTGCATCCCTCTTTGCGCCGAGAAGCTTTCTGGCCTCTTTTAGAAAACCAGACAGGTAGGTAGGCTCCTTGTCAGCGACGGTCTCGTCAGTCACTGGGCCGCCGATTTCATCTGTTCCATGAGACTGGTAGCGCGGGCAAATCCAGATGCAGTCGATGAGGCATTGGGTGATTCCTTCCGGGACTGAAGTATAAAATTATAGGTCAGAGGATCATGTGGAAAGAAAACGGGGAGAGAAGACGGAAATTTCTCCATTTCACTTACCGGGAAATTCAAACTTGCCAGTGGGGACGCACTTGTACTTGCAGGAACGGAAGGCTTCAAGTTCTGGAACGATGGTCTCCGGAGGCGGAACGGACATTGCAAGAACCTCATCCCGAGGGTCATCGGGCTGGACGGGGGATACGTTGGGACTGAGAGCGGCCACGGCGGTCGCGGGCCTTTCGTCCTTCGGCAGAGGATATCCTGGCAGGGGATCGTGTGGACCAATGATATGTTCCTTTCTAGCCTTTTCTGTAATTTCCTTCAACTTCTTCTCGTCGAGCTTGGCTCGCTGCTTCTCTCCATAGTCCCAAAGCCCCAGCATAACCCCTGCGTTGGCAAAGAAGCCGAGCAGAGCGAGTTTCGCACCCGTTACCAAGTGTGTATAATACCCAAAAAGGGAGAAAAGCTCGGTCCATTCTCCAGCAAGTCCAATGAACTCCCAGAATGGCATCTTGGAGTGTTTGAGTTGAGGGATCAACTATAAGATATCTTGGAGGGCTTGAATGGGTAGGGAGTTGCAAACTTTACGGCTTTACTATTGTTGGTTGAGGTACGTGATGACTGCAAGAAAGAAGAATGATGTTGGGAAGTCAGGAGAGGGAGAGAAAGATCTGGAGTGAGCGGTCGAGGACCTTTATTTACCCATTCTACTAACTCTTCTCCTTCATCAGCGATCTGGTGGCTTTCTAACGTGGTCATTTCTCTCCCACGCGTCCGGCCACAGTAGCAAAACCTAGAAGCTCTCACCGAAAGAAAGGGCCTGAACACGTTAGTGGTGACCTTCTTCTAGAAATCAATGAAGTTAGAAAAGGCCATCAAGGTGCGTTTGTATCAATAACTCCTCCAAGTACCCGAAGATTGTGCAGACGTTGAACCTTTTGAGATATGAATTAGTCACATCGGCCTCATTTATAACCTATTCGAGCGAGGTACATCAATGGTTGCTGACTGGATTTCTATGGGACTGATTGTGACAATGACTCCCGTCAATCTTTTTGGGGGCAATGACAACCATCTCCTGATTTGTATATTAAGGTTCTAGGTTTGCAAAATTCGCCGACAGCCGCTGTACGAGCCACGTAAACAGACTATTCATCCACGACTGGTGCCTACCAGCGATTACCCAACAAAAAGAAGATTGCGCAATGTAGCCCCTAACACACACGGATACCAGCACATATTTGACGAGATTTTCTGACCATTTGAAGATTACCTATTGTTTCAAGCCTTGGATATGATAGGCCTTGGGGCTCAAACCCGCATCGGGAATATCAGTAACTCTATGACTGGGTAGCCTCCGGAGGCCAAAGAACCTTCTCTCGTGACTACATCCATACTACCATTTGTACCTTTTTGATGAGAGGCCAGTTCTTCACATCTCGTAACATGATAGTCAATGACGCTACAGATGAATTGGTTAATATGAAAGATCAAGCCTAGTTTCACAAGAGGAAAACGAGCTCCCCATTTCTGGTAATTTATGCCGATTTGCGGGCAAAGCATAAACATTCAGAAACTTGGCAACTGTTGAATGATCATGTTGGTCAGGCCGAGGTGTACAAATCGGAGGCGGATCAGCATTGGTCCAGGTCGGAAAATTGGAAGGTAGGTTCTCTGTATTTTGCATACTCGGCTCCACCAAAGTCTAGAACCGCTGGGTGTCCCAAAAGCCAAGCCTATGGGGAAGCGAAGCAGCATTACTAGAAGCCCCACACTAACCTAGCGGCGATCTTGTACGAAACCGGTGCCGTCTTAGGACAGGGTCTATCCCTTGTTGGCTTTAACACTGATTAGTATAGAACCAGAGTCTGAGGGCATTTGAGCACTATGAAGGGAGGACGGCTGCTGTCCCCTTCTGGAATGTGGGTAGGTCGACAGGTAAGATCTCACGTAGTGCCTGTGTATTCTGTGTGGGTTGAAGTGTCTCTCACCTAGCTGCTCTCCGTTATATGGTGCATCTAAAAGTAGATGTGTGTATAGACAAACACAGAGAATTGGAAAAAGAATCAGTTGCATATGTCATTATTGATTGTTGATTGGATCTGACGCACGATGATCTTGTCAGCTCCAGGTCAGTGCGCCGTGGCGTGTCTCTCATTCCGTTCGTGAGCCGGAGAACCGATCCCTAGAGGGCGTTTGAGAAACGACCTCAGGCTGGTCATGTCTCTCCTGGATCCCCGCTGATTCTCGTTTTTCAATGCTTCTACTGTGTATTACCAAACCCCATGCTCCTTGACCGTCTCAAGAATCATCGCAAAGTCTCTCGGCGTCTTGGTATAATACACTTATAAGAAGTCGTGGAAGGTGCCCTGCTCGGAATTCTCGAGGGGATCATCAGGCCGGACCTCTGCAACTACGAACATTCACAATACTCTCTTCTAATTTCGACTCGTCAACAAATCAATCACCTTCTCTTCTCTAGGACAGCCAACACTAGTTACCTAAATCACATAATTTGTACGACACGCTCAGTCAAAGCAACCGGACACCCAGATCGATCTCCACCAGACAAGCTTTCCCACCTCCACCCTCCCCAGGACCGGCGCCTGTTCTTAATTAGGAATCTACAGTCCAGCAACCCTGCATAGATACGACCTATCTAACTTTTTTTAACGTCTTTATTTGAAAATCGAACACTTTTACGCCCTTTCCTTCTTCAATTCTTCCCAAAACTCGAAAAAAACGCAATGGCACCTCACGAGACGGGCACCACTATGGCCGCTACAGATATGGACATGGACATGGACATGTCGGGAACTTCATCATCATCCAGCATGACCATGACCATGATGGCGGTATTCTCCAACTCCATGGACACGCCGCTCTACTCGACGGGCTGGACGCCGCAAAACACGGGCGAGTACGCCGCGACGTGCATCTTTCTCATCGTCCTCGGCGGCATCCTGCGGGGCCTCCTCGCGGCCAAGTCGCTACAGGAGGCGCGCTGGCTGGACCGCGAGCTCGACCGCCGCTACGTGAGCGTCAAGGGCAAGCTCGCCCAGGCCGAGCAAATGTCCCGCGACAGCCTGGCCAAGCGCATGACCATGACGCTGTCCGAGAACGGCGCCGAGGAGGACGTCATGGTCGTCCGGCGCCAGGGCGTCCCGACCCGGCCTTGGAGGTTGTCGGTCGATCCTGTCCGCGCTGTCATTGATACCGTGATTGCCGGTGTTGGTTATCTCCTGTAAGTCCTTTCTCGACTTCTGTCTCTCCCTCCGTGTTCGGTCAAGGCACAATACTAATTCGCACATAGCATGTTGGCTGTAATGACCATGAACGTCGGCTACTTCCTCTCCGTCCTTGGCGGTGTTTTCGTGGGCAGTCTGCTTGTCGGCCGCTACACCATTGCTGCAGAGCACTAGAAGATATTATTCTTCTTAATTTTCTTTTTTTTCCTACGAGAAACACCATTACTACTATCTACGACGATGACGACAAAACTTGTCCTCACGGGGCGACGGCCGTCAACCACGAATCACGATAAGCGGCAAATTGACCGTGTCGGGACAGGGTCTTTTCTTGAGGGCATATGCATCTACGGGGGAAAGGAGGGTCACGGGCATCATCTCGAGCGATAGAGTTCACAATAAGGCGTTTTTGGTGTTTTTTTCGACGAGACAATTTCTCAAGTTGTGCTAAAAACATGTCCCTTTTTCCATGCACAAACATTGCTATTTCTGACCTTGTGTGTATTGATTCAACCTGTCCATGACACTTACAGAGCAAAACTCGACCGTGTCCTGGACTTTTGACGTGGCCATGACTCCTCCATATGTGACTTTCTCGATTTCCCCCCGATGAGTTCCAAGTTCTCTGCTCACTTACACACATGCAAGATGTCCTAGCACCGGGTGTTCATGAACCTTCTCAAACCCACTCAAACATGCTCAGACTTGCTTGATACGGCCTAGGCACGCCATCGACTGGCAGCCGGCTGGCCGCTTTGTTGCTACTTGCAGTTTTCTCCGCCTTATATAATCATTTTCAGGCGGACATTTTGGGGATGGCACGCTTTTTCCTTTCGGTGAGGCATGCTTTCCGCTTTTAAGGTCTAGGAAGGACAGTTGGTCTTGGCCAGCGGAATTAAAAGAGAGCCATCAGCCCATTTCCCGCCGCGCTTGACCGTCATTGCCTGATTAGACCATGCCACTCTGAAGTGCCTGCGCCTAAACTCCAGCGCATCTTCCACTACAAATAACCACCATTAATGCATCGAATAGCCCATAGTCTAGGTCATGTGTCGAATCATTGATGTGAGAAGCTGTAAAGAGGCAGGCATACGAGCGAGAAGCCGATCAAGTTTTCCCTGAGGACTTCTGGATATTTTTTTGCGCCTCTCCTTCCCATTGTTCACCTGCTGCTCTGCCCTCTTACCATTTCCTCTTACACACTTAAAGTGTTCTTCCACGCCCGCCATTCCACATCAGCCTAGCGGATTGCCTCTTCCAGAGAATGAGAACTCAAAAACAGTAGAAAGTGGCCTCATTTTTCATAATTCTTTGACATTGTTTCGCGCCTAATCCAGTCTTTCCCCCTTCTTCTTTTTTTCCTCTTTAGAGGAGAAAAAAGACACATTGGGTTAAATAGGAAAAAACCCACCCGCATGAACCGCACTTGGACGAAACAGAATAAGAACTGCACAGCCTAGGACGGTTTTGGCGGTGCCTGGATTGCCGGGCTCCCCGTGCCTCCCGCGGGCTGCTGCTGCGCATACTGTTAGCGGTCTAGTCAACTGGAGACACACACACCACTTCTCTCTCCCTATTCCCGTTTCTTATTACAGTATGGATTCAGTACATAAGTTTTTTTTTTTTGTAGGGCTGTCGGTGTTTCGTCATCAGCAATCGAATCGGGAAAGGACTCTGTTCAGATTGAGTAAAGAAGAAAAATACTTCTCCCCCCTTCCCACCCTCCTTTTTTTCTTCCTTGACATTTCATTCCTCTTCTTCAACCTTTTCCCGTGCTCACGATCCAACGAACTTTTTGACTGCGCTGCAACCACGATTTCGGACAAAACACCACTTTTATATTGCCTCCAGCCGGTAGTGCTGCGTAACATGGCATCTTGGACACCAGGGGATTCCTACGTCATTTGCCGGTGTCAAAATGGAGGAGGAACAAGAAATGGAGGGTTCTCGACATTGATCGATTGCAGACGGTCAAGATGCAAAAAGTATGGGTGAAACGGCACGTCTCGACGACACTTGCAGATGGGGAAAGGACCTGGCCGACATTTCCACTAGCGACCTTGGCGACTCTCTTCAATCATCTCTGCCGAGTATGCAACAATGCACGGTTCAAGACCCTCGAGGTTGAAAACGTGCTGCTGGTAGTGGCAGCCGAGAGCAGAAGCATTCATGCAGGTTGAAGAACTGGCGGCACAAGTCGATAGGGCTTCGATTCGTCACTGGCCGGCACTTCCGAATGGCCTCGCAAAACTATTGGACACGCGGGCCTTGACTACATGGGCCTTGAATGTTCAGACCAGCATAGCCGAGCTTTCCAGTTTGACATGATGTCCTCGGAAACCATTAGAGACGCCTCAAGTTTCACAGAAATCGAACGAAAGTGTAAGTGGAATCACGAATTCGAACCAACAAAGGTAAGCGGAGGTTGGTGGATAGGTTGCTTCTCATTTTGTTGTCCTATATCAAATTAGGGATGCGCTGTCTTGGACCCCAATCGGCCTGCGGTGAAGCTAGCCTCTCTAACCGTCAAACCCTTTTGTGGCCTCCACCAGCTCAGCCAAGTATCACCTATCTCATAAAGGTATATGTGCAAGATCATAACAGGAGACGAGAGGAAATACCACGAGCAGACCAGACGCTTTGCCGTGCCCAGAGTCGTGCGCCCGAAGAATTCATGCAGCATAATACAGCTGCCGTGAAAAACCAGGACACGTCCGCGGCACCAAAGGCTGATAGCTGTGGAACACCTCGTCGCAAGGAACATTTGAAGCAGGGCCGCGAGACTTGTAGAGCAGGTCTCGAGTTGAATGCTTCGATTTTTGGAACTCGCAAATTCCGAACACGGCTGCCCGAGGAAAGTCTCCATCGATATGTACAAATGACTTTCACGGACCTGTGCCTTCTTTCAAAGCAAGTCGATCCTCATGTCGAGGTCAACCACGCATTGCAAAGAGGTTACCGATATTCTTCTTGTTGGTCAGGGGGGAAGGGGGGAAGTTATCGATTACTGGGAAGTCCCAGAAGAACCGACGTGTAATTAATAGTGTCGCTCGCATGTCGAAGAAGTCGTTACGCGTAAAGACTTGTTCGCGGTATATGCCATGAAAGTAGTCGTGATGGGAGATAAAAACAAAGTGCAATGAGAGACTCGTGAAGTACGGTGGAAAACAGAAATTTGATGTGCGGCCAGTCTGGTATGCGGCTGTAGAACTTCAAAACCAAGATGCCCATTTTTATGGCTACTGGTGTGCTTCAGCTTCAGACTCCCCCCAACATGCATTATAAGTTTTGGGTATCGACGCATGTATGGGGTAAATCTAAGACTGGTGAGATGCGTGCGATGGCATGCCCTGCTGAGGTGGCATCGCATACTGCGAGCCTTGCTGTCGCTGGACATAGCTCTGGTAGGCCATGGCCTGCTGAGGATCCATGGGCACATTTGGCATTCCGTAGTTGCCAGGCATGTGAGCTGGTGGCATTCCCGGTCGATTCGACTGGGGAGGGAGATGGACGTTGGAGGGTTCCTCGGGCGATTCCACTTGGTTGGAATCATCGACATCTCCATTCTGCGAAGGCTCGGGCGCGTTCAAGCAAGCCTGTACATGGGTAGAGTAAGCTACTGTTCAAGTCGTTCTCTACAGGCATTAGAATATGGGAACATACCTGGATGAGGTTTTTGCCTTCCGCTTTCGTGACCAAAGGCTGCAGCTTGGGGGTAGTAAATGTGTAGACGAGACCAGTCTCGGACACGACGAGCAATAGAACTTGGGTGCCAGTGAGGACAGACAATTCGTAGGCCTACCGCAGGAACAGATTGTTAGCGTGTTTTCTCGCATAAACGTGCACCTTCTCTCGTCGTTGAACCGGGAGGACGCGTCCGAGCTTGAGGCGTTCAAGCAGCGATGAACGCAAAGTCATGAGATGGAAGAGAGGAGGGCTGGTGAGGTAGTGGCAGAGCTGGGACGCGACGGGAAAGTCGCGATGCATACAGGGGCCGGGTATGAGTTGAGGGGGGAAATCATCGTACCTTCTTCATGATACCAGCCTTTCGCTTGGAAAAGGTGATGTGACGACGCGACTTGTCGGTGATGAACTTGATCTCGATCTTGCGACGCTCGCGTCCGCCCTTCTCATCATCATCATCGTCGTCCTCGGCAATGCTACCACGAGGCCGCTTGACACCGCGGTTCTCAGCACCGCTGTTGCCATTGCCGACGGCGTGGGAGTCGTCGAGGTCGCCGGGGGCGGATTGATCGTGTTGGTCTGTGATGTCGGCCATTTTTTTTATGTTCAAGAAGTGATCCTTGGGTGCTATACAACGACGAAAGAGGATATGCGACGAAGGTATCACGAAGAAAAGGCAAAAAAGGTGGTGGAGATGCTCTATTGAGAGTGGTGCCGATGACCTAGGCTCCTTCTGGCGTTGATGCGTGGAGAGGAAATTCTGTAGCAGGCTACGGGTTACTCGACTTGTCTTGTTGTAGTAGGCGGTGGCCCCAGCAAATGGCTTGCGCTTTGCAGGAATAGGAACAGGACGGAGGAGCGCAAATGTGTCAACTCAAATGGGGAAAGACAACTTACTGTTTTGAGTCTGGTCTGACCCTGACTTCAAGGAAGGCACGAAAGAGATCCAAATGGGAATATCAGGCCCAGGCGAACCGAAGGGGGAGAATTTCGAGGCGCCTGCGTTGATTCTTATTTGCTTTGTCCAGCTGAGAAACCAGATGAACAGTAGAGAGGCCGTTAGATTTGGGATGTTGGGCTTCCTGATTAGGAATTTCGAAAGACCAGAGGACAGGCTTGTGCTTTTATGGGAGGGCGCACCAGTCGGTCAATGCTTTTTGGACCTATTCGTAGCTGGTAGTACCTCGAGGGACGAACCACGAGGGCGTTGGGAGTTCCAGGTAGTAATGTACCTGGCTCTTGCTCTTGCCTGCCTGCTTGCTTGCCTGGCTTGCCTGGGGTGGGTGTGTGTGTGAGTGGGCGGGCCGGGCTGGCAGAAGAAGCGCCTTTTTGAAGCTGGGAGCCCTGGACAACTCTGATGAATGAACTTCTTTTCAAAGTGCGGGCACCAGACTTGCTGCTGGCTGGCGGCGGGCTGGTCTTTTTGGTGGACTTTGGGTGGGCTGGGTGCAAGGTTCCTAAGAAGATGGTAGGTCGCTCCCCTGCCTTGGCGGAGGGTTCTTAGCGGGTCGACTTTTTTTTAATTCTTTTTTATTTTTAATTGTATTTTTTTTGGTATGTACCTGGCAGCCTGGGAAACAACGTGTAAAATGGGGATTTTGGGCTGGCCCGAAGGGGAGGGCAAAGGTACACGAGCGTTTCCAGGGGTGGGTGAGGTAGCTCAAGTGAAGTCACTTTTTTAGTTCCTAGCGGCCGGGTTACTGACGACGATTGTCTTGTCTTGGGTGGATAGGTAGTAATGTTTGGTAGTAATCAACGTGGCAGTTGGCCGTTGTGTTGCCAAATTTTTATGGTTTGAGTATATCGCGTGCTTTGAGTATAGACAAGTCAAAGGAGTGAAAAGGGAAGGATTGATTCCGAATATGGACTGGGCGACAGTCTTTCAATATGATCGGATGGGCTTTTTGGGAGGAGGGGAGGGGGGCCCGCGTCGGATGGGTGGCTCTACTATCTTGCTCTTGGATCTGTGCTCTGTTTGGTACCCAGACGCAACGCCAATTCCCCAATCGAAAGCTGCAGCTGGGAGTGTTGCAGATCTGCGAGGTTCAAACGGGGTCAAGGCCAACGAGCCTCGGGAACTGTCAAAAGACGTTTTTGGAGTAACGGCTTCCCCTGTAGAGAAGATCAGAACATCCAAGGACCGAAAACGATGGCAGAATGATTGATCAGGAAAGGTGAATGCGGGATGAATGGAAAGGGAATGGTAAGGTTGTAGCACACGCGCGGGCGATTAAACGGCCACCCGAATTCTTACAAAATATTTAGAAAAAATCGCAAAAAAAAAATCAAAAAGGGCGAAGGCGGGGGAGTGGGATTTTGGGAGGGGGGGACAGACGCCAGCGGGCGCGCCCAATCCACATGCTCGATCGCTTGGTTATTGGTAATAGCTTAGCGTTCTTCTCTTCTTTGCCCATCATTTGGCCCTTGTACTCTCAGCTCCGAGTCCCCCAGCTCCCAGGCTTTAATCAGCGATGGGAATCTGATGGGGCCCAAACATCGACACCCCTTGTGCTGTGCCGTTGCTTCCCCCGACCTGCAGCCGGATGCGTGGAGAATTGCTGCAATACCCAGGTCATCTAATCTCTTCCCTTTCTCTCTTGTGTCTATCTGTTCTCTTTTCGGGTCTTTCTACATCAACGAACGAGTTTGAATTTCATAGCCAAGCTGCAGCAATTCTAACGCAGCTGCTTCAGCTGCTGTATGCACATACAATTTAACAAGGGGAAACATGGGGCGGGGACGGGCGGACATAGCACCAGCCTATAACAGTGTTAACCTCGATTTCGGGCTTAACAAACTGGGGAAGGTGCTTTTTTCACGCCCGAACAGCAGGCTGGGGGGGAAGGGCAATTGGAAAATGGTACTATGTACGTATTGTCGACTGTGCCTCCCTTGCGACATTGGACACATACTGTATTTTACTGTACTAGCTTGCGTGAACAGTCATCATATAGGTACTTGGGTAAGGATGATCATGCTGAGCGGAATACGCATCGCGATACTTGATGTAGGGCAGGCAGATAGACTCGATGTGAATGATCATAATACGTTTAGCCACGTCGAATTGCATGGCCATGGTTTTTCACATGCATACAAGATTGATGACGACTGCAGCAACGACCACAAAAGTCAAGTCTCGTTCCAAAATGGCAGCATCAATAGTACAATCCGTGAGTGTATGTAGGTAGGGTATGTACACTTTTCAGTCAGGGCAGTCAGTCGTGGGCAGGCAAATCCCCTTGGAAGCAAATGTAGGCATGTACCTCCAAAACCAACCCCGTCCGTCACCATTGCGCTTGTTGCGGTGGCCGAAACACAGGGTCTGTCTGTCTCCAGCCTGAAGAGAAATCTGGAGCAGATTTCATCAATTCAACCTGCAGCTAAAAAGGCCGGGCCCCATTGTGCCCACACGGCCTCATGGCATCATCTGACCAAACAAGATAACCAAGCGACTACCTTTTTGGGCCACAACTGTATATTGATTCTTGAGAGTATATTAATGCGGCGCAACTTGACTGTTTATTTGTAACTCCACGTGGGAATAACGACAAAGCGTTATTGAACTTAAGCACATGGTCGGTCAGTGAGCTCGGTATCGTCTTTTTGTCCAACACATACAGCAACGTCGTCGAGAACCTCTCCTCTTCCCTTTCTGTAATCCCTTGTTGCTTTTCTTTTTTCCTCTCCCCGTTCCCGTGGCATTCCAAATGAGCGCCTGGTCGGTAGCTTGACAGGGGGGTGGAGAGCGGATGTCCTCTCGGGCGGGGAACAGACCACGGCGCGCTACATTGGCAGTGCAGCACATGGAAGCATGAGATTCGCCATGGCTGGCTCTGGCTTGCCTCGTCCCCAGTTGCTCCCCGAAATGGTGGGAGAAGATCAGGCCGAACCACTGCGCGCTACCGGTTGAAGTCTGCCAGTAGTTTTGCACACCTGGCCTCCACTCATCAACAAGACATTTTCTAGCAAGGCAGTGGATGCACCTAAAATGATGGCAATAGCATCATCGATCGATGGCATGAGTTTTTGACAGACTACGGACTTGCAGTTTTTGATTTTCCAGGTTTCCATCATATGCAATTCATGGTCCGTGGTCGAACAGTATGACGCTGTTTGCATGCTTCCCATTCGCAACAAGGGCAATGGAGGTACTGGCCAATGCCCTCTTGACATGGACCCCGTTTGGGAAATATTCAACCAGCTTCTCTAATATTAATAACCTCTGGGTCCGTCCCTCGGATCGTCTAAACTCTATCGCCACGGATCTCTCTCCTTATTGTCAGTGCTGTCAATGTGAACATGTTTGACCGCTATGTCGAGTAATCTCAACAGTCCGGAGCCTGGGATATGTCAGTGAACAAAAAAGTCACTGCTCAATTACAAGCGAACAGTCAAGAGGTTCCAAACGTTGATTGCGTACGCGCGCTTGACCCGCCACTTTATTAACCGTGGTACCTTGGAATTTTAGGCCACTGGCTTGGCCACACACGTCAAGTTTGAAAACTACGACATTCAATAACTCCAGGCCTCAAAGTCCCTACTGCACGCACACAAGGGAAAGTGGACCACCGGTAAGCCAAAAATGCCAAAGAAACTCGGGAGGTCATTCGCCCCCCATGATGCCGTTCGTCGGGGATGAGAGAGTGAAAACGCCATGCATGGATGCATAGGCCAGATTATTGGGGTACCACTATCGTAAGGCCGGGGGGCCAGGATTTCATGGGCGTTCGCCACGGTGGATTCAGGCGACACTTACTCTCATCATCAGTGCTATCTCTCTGTGATCCTTACTTACAAGCATCAACTGTAGCGCTGACAATGGAGTCCCGGCCCTGCGCAAGCTGACCTGACGGCTAGATTACCGTGGGTATTATCCCCAGAAGTTTAAGAGCAACGGGTAGATGCTTGTTTGTTATGGTTGATTAGGCATGTAGCAGGTGTAGATAGGAACGACCTCGGGGATCACACTCGTCGAGACCATGTGGATGGAATTGAGTGTTGCCCTCAGGCATGTATATAGGTACCGGTGTATGTATTCACAGTCTTGTAGGAGTGTCCAATCCTTCCATACACACTATGCGTATGCGCACCTAGGCGTTCGGCGTTTGACAAGCGGCTCCATGTACCAGCATTGTTTGAATGTGATGGGATGTGTAGAGAGTTCCTCCTGCGCGTATGGCTTCCGGCAGTGGGCTCGCAGAAGGATCGTGCAATCAACGGCTGCGGTGCGCAGCAAGGGGGGGAGGCCTAAGGGCAAAGCACATGCATGGAGGTAGGTGTGGGCACTGGGAACTGCACCTACTCTCACAGGGATCGGGCTCTTGTGAGCGAGGTCGAGTTACCATCTACTCATTGGCATCTAGCAGCCAGTCACCAGTCAGCAAGTACTGACTATGAGGAAGAGCCAAAGGTGTCCCATTCCTCGCGCCGAGTAGTAATTCAAGCATTTCATCTGCCTTCAGTTGCTAGCGTCAAAAAGACAAGATCCGAGGCTTGTGAGACTGACTACATTACCTCACCTACTACATTAGACTAGTAGGGTATGGTAGATTTGCGGCAACTTCCATATATGCCGGCAGTCTGGTGGCCACGAACATGACTTTTCTACTGCATCTGCGGCCGTTGGAAAGTAGCACGAGGTTCAATAGAACCTTTGTCCCTGCCTGGATCGGTGGCATACCTTTCTGAAAGCCTTCTCTCCTTTGCCTCCCTGATGATGAACATGAACTTTTCGACCGAGTGCGCGCAAGTACGTATCGCGGTATCTGTCGGCATCTTCTCTGCCCGCAGCTGGGTCGCAGTACTAAATGACCAGAAAGCACTAACATGACGTTCTGATTGGCCGGGCTTCAATAGTCATGATGCGGCGCTTGAGATCGTCCACAGTTGAATATCGAGGCCCTGCAAGAGACCCATGCTCGACCAAGCTGTGCCGTACGTACTGTATCGTTCAAGCGCTAGATACGGTACATTGTACTATGTATGTAGGGGCGAGAAGGGAACAGAGCAGAGCAGAGCAGAGCAGAGTTCTTTTTCCTGCCAAGTGGTCTGATTGAGAGGAACATTACGATGATACTGCCACGCGTATGCATACAGTAGTCTCGAGCTTCCAAGAGATTTACATTACCCAGGCCCGGACAGCCTCGTGGCCTCTGATTGAGCAGAAACGATTTATTGAACTGAGCGTCTGTTTTCCCCATCGACTTACGATGCAGCGACCAGGGTTTACAAGATTTGGGTCCGCCGTCGTGCTGCCCAGGTAGTGCGGGCATGGGCCAGCGGGCGTGTTGAGCATGGGAAAAAGGCATGCCAGTCACCAGTGATTTCTCCCACTGGATCGGACATGTGGTGCGCAGTGTGCACTGGGCGACCTGGGCTGTCGGAGCTCTCAGCGCAATGGTGAATTTGGACTACAGGGCTCTTGGGGGGGCGTTTAAACAGATTAAGTGGGGATTACTATCCGGCAGCACGAGAGAGAAAAAAACCTGGGTGCCAGGTGCGTAGCGTGTGATTTGAGTTTCGGCGAATGAGAAGCGACCTCGTCGCCAAGAACAGCAAGAATGTGTGAGAGGGAAGGACATGGTAAGATTGACGTGGGCATCCGAAGGCCGGAATCTAGAGCAAGCCGTGAACAGTAAAATCGCACAACAGCAAATCATCCAATTGGCGTTGGCTTTTTGGGTGATCTCCATTGCTGGCTAACATCTCGGGCTAATCTCAAGATGCAGGTGGATAGGGGGATCTTCTCTCACTTTTGACAATACATTTCCTTTCCCGAACAATATCCCGTAGCCGATGGTAAAGCTCTCCAGCTGTTGATAACCCATCCCCGATGAACTTTTGTTAGTTGAGTAGTGTAGTACCAAGGAGCTGATCTGGAATTTAGAACGCAAATGGATTAGGGGCACTTGGAAATTGTAGTAGACTGTAGTAGTCATCACCTTCAATTCGAGATCTATCTTGACAACTCTTTACTTTAAATAGAATTTCTCCGGGTTTTTTTTTGTCAAACAAACGGCGACCAGTTCATACCAACACCGATTGGGAATGACCAAGGCCTGGCTGGTAGTAATTTCGAGCAGCGTCGCAGCCGGCTGATGTTGTCGCATTCACACTGCGCGGCGAGCCGTCCCCGGGTCCATACGCAGTAGAAAAAAAAAACCTCCTCACCTTTAATATACCCACCCTTGCTGCTACATTCCTACTAACAAACTTACGCGAACAAGCGACCATGAGGATTGGTCACGTTACCATAATGTGTACGTACCTTGTCTCGTACGCGATTCCAACGCAATGTCAGGGTCGCGTATAATCGAAAAGCCATGTAATGTTGATTCATTGTTCAGCTCAGAGTGCGCTCCTCCCCATGGTCAGGTTCCCTTGCGCCTGCAAGCAACAAGGCTCGCAAGGTAGCATGGGTCTAGACGCAACTCTGTGCCACTGGCTGGCAAACTGGCCTCTCACCGATGGCGAGCTGCAAGCAGATCACTTGGAATGTAATGTCGGTAACCAAGAAGCTTTGATCGGGAGGAGTCAACCCGACTTGACGGATCCTTAATTGCAACACCGGCGTCATGATAGCCGTTGAACGGCTCGCAAGACGGGCTCTCCACCAGTCAGGCTTTCGGGTTCAGCGCCAATTACTACAGTAGTTTGGAGAAAGTGGGTGCACACAAGTCCGACCAAGGGAAAGAATAAAAAAAAGACCCTGAATTTTCCAAGATTTGGCTTAGCACTGGTTGGGCATTTTGACTATCGTCGTAGCTTGGAATTGCAAATTCCCAAGGCCCAATTTCGGCAGTGAATTCTCCTGATTGTACCGCGCCTACACGCAACATATGTCAGTAATGACTAACCATATGCACTCCTCAAGCCTGGTGCCTCGTGTCCGTTAGTCTGGTGTCGCTTCTGCTTAGACCAGACCTGACTTCTGGAACTTTTCTTCGGTCCATGAACGACGGACGCTAGATGAACTCTATACAATGATCGAACCTTTTCGTAGTTGTTCTTGACGCCATGAAATCTATCACGGACAGCTTCTAGAAAGGGGCTTGAGGGGGTTCGTCAATTCATGGCTTGCGCTATGAGGAGATAAAGTTATTCGCGACCGGTCGATGCCGTCGAGTTTGATATCGATGTGCAGACTTGTTGTAGATTGGGCCCATGAAGATACTCGCACTCAGATAAGCGATGCCTCGTCGAAGCGATTCTATAATCAGCTATGAACCACAAATGCGTATATCGCTGCAACAATGGCGCCATCGCCCCAGCTCTGGCCTGACCAAATGCGATACTTCATATGCAAAGAGATACCACAATGATCTAGTCCCTGAAATAGGACTTTCTCCCCTCAAGCCCCGAGGCAAAATGGCAACCTAGACTCCATTGGTGGTAGTCATTGTGCATGATCCGGGAACCTGGAATTGCATCACTGGATGCTGCCATGCTGTGTCGCTGAAGCAATGGTCATATCTCTTGACTGCGATGCGGCCAGCCGTTTCGATCAACGGCGAGACTCTCTCGCTGCTGCCGAATACATGATTCTTGGAGAAGCAGATTTCATGTGCAGCTAATGCATCAAGCCGACGGCAGAATGGCGAGCGACAGGAATGCCGAACCATGTCAGGGCAATCCCAAGACGTGAACAAGTGTCTCACTCCAGAGTGCACTATGTAGGCAGTCAACTGCTTGAAGAGGCAGGCGATGGATATCCAGCCCGTTATGTACTATCTGCCACATGGTGATTACCTTAGTTCTGGAGATGTGATTGTGGCGGTGATGGCCTATATCCAAGATTATTCCATGCACGTGAGACACTTGTCCATCCGGCATAATTGAGAAATCCATGGCAGGTCCATGAAATTTGGCGGATCACTTATCAGACCTGCTAATGCCCATGGATATGAAATACAAGTTGCACGCCATGTTGCTATTTTCGCCCTTTATCCTTGCTTGCACACTTGAAGGATCTCCGACAAGTCATTGATGGTCTTCGCGGGAGATGCACCGCGAACAGACCGCAGGCTTCAGTAGCGATGGTAGAGAAGTTTCGACATACGTAAGTCATTCTCCTCCCATGGGTCGATCCAAAGAACTTTGCCTGTGGTTGTGGATGTGGATGATGATGTTGCTATGACAAGACAAGACGTCCGCTGCAGCAAGAGCCATCAATTCATGTTCCATATAATTGTTGGGTTTGGCAGCTTTACCCACAGCTTGCCGTGAACCGATCTTATACTAGTGTTCAGTGTGGTAAAGCGTAGATGTAGGCGAGTACCCAGCTTGGCAACCCTTTTAACCGGGTCAATTGAGGCTCAAGTGAGTAAAAAAGACAAAGAAGCTTGAATCGAATCTGGACATTGATCGTCTCTGGCCCCTCCCCTCACATCCCACAGGCGCAGTGCAGTGCAGTGTTCACATCCAGGTCCCAGATCCTGCCCGACGTTAAACCCCAGGCCGCCGAGCGAGCGAGCGAGCTGCGAAATGTAAGAGCCTCAAACTGGAATCAGTCGATTTTCGCGACGTCTTCCAGGGTTGGTTTGGAACCTCGCAACCATTGGTCGTCCGATGTCGATGACCCCCTGTCCGAGATGTAGGGCACGGCTCTGCTGCTGGCACGTGCCAGCCATTACCGAAGCACTATGGAGCCTGGCAATAGGCTGGGCGCTTGCCTGGTCCCTTACAAGCGCTGAAACGCCAAATGTCTGGCCTTGTGCCATATCGTCACCCAAGATCGATGGGACCAACAAAGAGCGTCTCGCATTTCAACTGGGCAAGGTGGAGTTGATGCTGCGTTTCTACTGCGTTTCTTGTTCGTCAAACTCAGCCCACTGTGCCCTGGCTGGGTGTCGCCAGAGCCACCTTCCCTCTGCTTCTTCCTCCTGGGGGAGGGGTCCTTCTTTGGGTCTTTTTCCCTTGTTGGGGACAGCCGCCCGTGAACGCTTCAGACGTGGGCGGGCGACTCGTGCATAGGTAAGGTACTGTAGTATGTGTAACATTCATCTGGTCATGGATGTATCGAGTCTGGCGCTTCAAGGCAAGTCGTGGGTCCATTCTCGTTCTGTTCGTGCTTCGTCTTGAATTCTTCTCACCTGCTGCCTTTCGTAATCAACCAAATTCTTCGTTTCACCTATTCTTCTTCTTCTTTCCTCTTCCGTTTTCCGGTCGAGCTTGCCGGCTGTCTGTTCATCTGTGTGTTTTGACAGGTCGGATAGACTTTCGACATTACATTCATTTCTTTTCTTTGCGCCTCGGGCTTCAGGCCGCTTTTCTCACATACGCTCTCTCTCTCTCTCTTTCTCCTTCGACAAAGTGTTCACCTCTACTTCGAGACGCCGGTCGTCATTTGCTATTAGGATTTTTATTGCGCAGTGGAGGATTAGAAAGGGTAAAAGGTCCAAGGACCAAAAGAGGCGGGAATCCGAGATTCGTCCTCATCAAGGCACCGAGCCATTAGGAAGCAACAACTTTGGATACGGCTGGGCTGCTTTCTCAAATTCGCAAAAATGGTCAATAAAGTGCTGGCAGCCTTTGTGGCTGTCGACGGATTGTTCGCGATGATGGGCGCCATCATGATGGGTTTCTCCGTCATTGTTCTCAACACTTGCTTCAACCCACCGACGGAAGGCAACGAGGCGGCGCGCGATCTGCTCTATCGGAGGTTCCCACTGACAGCCGGCATTGCAAACGCGGCTTTGACCTTGTTCATCTTCTTGGTCACTCTTCCCGCGCTGTCCACTCCTGCTCGAGGATGGCTGAAGTTTGCGGGCTACTTGGTGGTTGCCGATGCTCTGTTCACCATGATTATCGGTCTGGATCTTTGGATCATTACTCTCAAGACGCGACAAGAGTTCTTCGACATTTGGGTTTCGCAGAATGCCGAAGTTCAATCGCTTCTTCAGAACACTGTATGTTGGGACTACCAATATCAATCAATCATCTTTCACTAACCTCGGATCTAGTTCCAATGCTGCGGATACTTTAACAGCACTTCTCCCGCATTCGTCACCGACGTCACCTGCCCGAGTCCTGCAGCTGCAGCTCTGATCAAGGGATGTGCCTCGCCACTCACCTCGTTCACCAACGTCTTCGTCGACAACATCTTCACGGCCGTGTTCGGTATGGTCGGAATCGACGTTGCCATGGTCATGGCCATTGCCTGCCTCGTCAAGGACCGCAAGGAGCGCGAGAGATTCCGCTACATCGATGAGAAGAATGGTGCTCGGGGCGGCTTTTAATCGAAAGAGGCCTTTTCCCCTTCAACTTTTTACTATGCTTCACTTCTACGAATCGCCCCTGATTTGCGACTTCCTTATTCCCGCATACGGGTGACGCCTCCGCCGTTTTACAATTGGCATAATACCCTCCTCACGGCGACTCCCTTGAATCGATTTATTGAAATATGGAGCTGGAAACTCCTGAACTTTGTGTGCTGAGAAGAACCGAGGTGGCCTTGACAGTTTAACGTGGAATGTGTGAACCTGTGCCAAGCATGCGCGGCCTTGTGCTTGGAATTCAGATTTCCACAAAGCATGTGATCCGACAATCTACAATCTCCCGTGGATACATGTTGCAATGGGGCCCCTTTAATTCGGTGTTGATAATACTACCGACCATGGTCCCCTTTTTCTTTTTTGCTTTGAGACTACTCGAATTGAGTTGTCGATGGCACATTCGTAGAGGGTATTTGTGTCAGTACGTATGAGATAGAGATGAAATGATAAAAAATGAAGAAAATAGCGGACATGCTATGACTTTTTGGTGTTGTAAGCGACATTCTCGGAACCGGACCTCCATTTGAGAAACGGGATTGATATATGATGAATGAAGCTGCCATGTGTAAACATATTTCCAATTCATGGCTCTGTTGACGATCTAGAGCAATAGTGATATCCCGTTGCATTTTAGTGCTCAACTGATGCATTATCTACTACAATGCCTGAAGAGCTAAGCCAACCGTCCTTGTATGTGGAAGTCGGCCAATGCCATCACTTAATCTCTTGGACTGGCCATCTCAAAGTATTCATACACTATGCACCACCGACTTTGCAGTCATGAATTCTACCATTCTAACCACCGTGTAAACGTTGATCTGCATCTCCAATACATCCCTAGATATGTATCTCTATGGCAAGATCTCCTTCCCATCCCAATCCCAGACGCGCCCCCGGTGCTCCTCGCCCGTCCTCCGCGACGCAGCCACCTCGCACAGCCGCTCGGCCGCAAACTCGGGACTGAACAGCTTGTCCCCGGGCACGCCGGCCCAGAACTCGCGGCTGAGGCCCGTCTTGACCGTGCCCGGGTGGTAGGCAAACGCCAGGGCCCTGTCGCCGCTGCGCTGCCGCAGGTGCAGGTCAAAGGTTTTCGTGAGCGAGTTGACCGCCGCCTTGCTAGCCCGGTAGCTGTACCACCCGCCCAGGCGGTTGTCCGAGATGGAGCCCACGCGCGCCGACATGGTCAGCCAGGTGGCGTGATCGGGGAGACGGAGGCGGTCCCGCGCTATGTGCTGGTCGTCCACGGCGCCCTTTAGCAGCAGCTCGGTCCGCTTCCGCGGCAGGAACTCGCCAAAGTGCTTCATCAGGAGTAGAGGGCCGAGGGTGTTGACTCGGAACGTGTCCTCGGCGTTGTGGTAATCCACCTGCGACGGGCTCTTCTCCGGGTGCAGGATGCCCGGGACGGCTACGCCGAGGTGCAGGTGGTGCGAGTCTCTGGGGAACAATTCGGCGGCTTGCTCTGCTGCAGTCCTCACGGAGGGCTCGTCTGTCACGTCGAGCTGCAGTACCACGAGCCGTGAGGCGTGGTCTTCCTTTGCGTGCTGGTTCTTTACTGTTGATTCTGGGAGGTTGTCTAGAAGCGACGCCTTAGTGGCAGCTGTGTCGCGGGACCGGCATGTTGCTACGATGGGCAGGCTTGTGTTCTGTAGTAGATGCCGTGTCACAGCATGGCCAATGCCACGGCTAGTGGGAGAGACAAAGATCCAGGGTTTAGACATCGTGAATACGTGAAGTGAGAAAGAAAATGCTGATACAAGATGCCGTTGGCACACAATCAATCCGCCGTTAGACCTGTATGGACTATGATCAGGTTGTTCACTCAAGTTGACGTTGATTGGTCAATAGCCGAATGGGGAAGTATGCAGCAGAAGAAGTTGGTCAGACCATCCGAGCGCTTGCATCTCAAATTATGCTACAATTCACAGGCTCAGGATGTCGGACTGTTTGGTCGTTGTTGACTATAAGTGTTTGGAATAGTGCATAGTGGAGAGTGATGATTCATGAATACGCTAACAGTGGTTTGCACCTTGTTAGTGACTACAGGGCGCTTCCTCGCCAATCTTGAAGAGATAAAGTTTATTCTTGGCGATCGTCAGCTCGGGAGCAATACAATGAAATCGTGAAAATAGCAATCGAATTTTCAGGGCCGATATTATTGTCGATGTCCGGAAATGATTTGTAGAATAGAAGACCGAAAGCAATTGAATAGTACCAGCACTTCTCTGCTTTACCTGATACAGTAGCCAATAGCATCGAACAAGCATTCAATAAGACTATATCGTAATCGCTATCGTTGTGACTGATTTCGTGAGAAGTTGACTGGCATGGGGAAAGACGATGGTGGTGATTCGACCAGATCATCGCTTCATGCTCTTCGTGAGGGTTAAAATTGCAGTGAAAGGGCGCTAGATAGCGTTGCAAAGTACCAAACCCCTGTTGTACCCATATACGTAGCTTATTCGTACTCGTCTCGTCTCGTCCAATCAATTCTCCATTTGTGTCTATGGATCTGGAAAAAGTCTACATAGTACCATAGAGGCCGTCTTAGAAACAATACGGTATACGGCTGAAGTCCTGGGAGGGTAGACCTATGTAAGAAATGAGGAGTGTACGGTCACAGAGGGACTGAACTCTTATCTGCTTCTTATTCCGATAAGGTCCGTGTTGTTTCAAGAATCCCCTCTCTATGAGCATGTCAAATTGAGACGAATGTATATAATCGAAAAATGGAATCTCTTGTGGATTGGCAGCTGCTTGTAATGATGAACGGATTGGTTTGTATTAAATTGACCGTCGGGTCAGGAGTAGACCATTGATACCCAAGGAAGATACCTTAGTTGGTAACATCATTTCTTTCCCAAGCGAGAACGGATGATTCATAACTACATATTTATATAGGGCTGAAAGCGGCTCTAGAATTTCCTTCCAAGAAGCATTTCCCACACTCGCGTCAATAGGAGATGTGATGAGCGAGCCCAGCAACATGGAATGGGTACCTATCGTGTTGCTGATGACCGCATTGAACTCATCTATAGGATTTATACTTTCTCGTACTTCTTTTTCTCTTCGTCTTCTTCAATTCTCTTGTAGTCAATCAATAAATCTGAATCGGCTGGGCAGAGTGGCCAGACAGTTTTTTTCGGGTGTCAGACTACCAGAAAATTGTCCCTGCAGAACCCAAGTTGACAAGTGACCTGCTAGGGTTTGCCATCCATGATCCGCCTGGTCACGAAATCAACTTGATTCATGACAGGAGGCGAGGACTGTCAACGGGCATGCTGTAGCTTTTGCCCAGTCAGTCATTCAGTCAGAACAGACGCCTTTGACTTGACGTTCAAATCGAAGGGTTTTGTGCAGCCCTGGCCGAAGCTCTATATATTTTCTGGAGTCAAGGAGTCACAGAACTAAGAGGTAACAATTGATAGGTAGTAGCCTGGCCTTGATCCTCAACCTAGCCCAAGTTCGGCTTTACAGTACGGTGTAAACTGATTTCTTTAACGACCCAACAATAGTCCAGTGTAGGAGTATGTGCGTAGATTGGGCGGCTCTTATCATGAGGAGACTTTTTGCCAAGTTCGTACGGATCTGTAGATGTTATTATGCCGAGGCAAGACAACATGGCTTTAATATCGAAACTGCTTCGAGTTTGAATAATGTATATATATCTCTATCAATCTTCATCATTAAGGCTTTTTCTGGGGTTGCTTTTCAAAACAATTACAAGTCCTGTTTCTGAACTCCATGCTTAAAAAGACAACCATTTTTTGCCGTCATTATCATAGAAAGTAAAGCAAAATCATCCAGCCAGGGATGCGTCTGGTTTATAATGCCACATCCTGGAAGCTCGCCCCGTCGCCAGGACTGGGGGCTGGTTTGTCGTCATCGTCATCATTGTCGTCGTCGTCACTCTGGCCCGCCTTTTCGGCATCCTTGGGTCTTAGGGCAACCTTTTGATCCTCCTTGTCTTCCAGCCTCATCTTCTGTTCCGCCTCTGCTCTTGCCTTGTCCTCACCCTTCTCGTCGTCGCCGTCTTTCTCGGCATCGTCCTCACTGCTACTTTCCTCCTCCTTGTCCTTTCCGACCTCCTTGGACTCACCATTCTCAGCCGGGGGCTCCGGAGGTAGGGCCTTTTCCTGTTGCGAAGTTTGCGACTGCGGCGGCTGTTCCGGCTGCGAAGACCTCGATGCCAGAGTATCCGTGTCGGGCGGACCAGGCCGGAGCGCGTCGAGGTAGAACTTGGTCACTCCCAGAATCCTGCCATTCTTCTCGCAAGCTTCAACCCACTCGGGACGAACAACGGGAATGTTCATCTCGACGGCCTTTTCCCACGCCATGCCGCGGCCCTCGGTAGTGACAAAGTGCGTTGTGTCGATTCTAACGCCATCGACGATCTTGGCGCCGATGCGCTCAACTGCGCTGTTGAGCGACTCCTTCATGGCGCCGGGCAGGATGCCAGTGGTGATGGTGATTCCGGAGAGGTCCGTCATCTTGTGCGTGTTGACAACGACTTCTTCGGAGCGGTAGGTGCCGGCGCTCGTGCGTAGCACCAGGTAGAACGAGTACTCGGTGTCAACGGCGAGACCGCTGATCTTGGTGCTGTGCATATGCAGCGGCCTGGGAATGTTGCCGGCCTTTTGTCCATTGCGGTAGAGGCTCAACGAGATCAGGTCGGCCGTCGCCAGCTCGATCGGGTCCCATTCGAGCACGACCGAGGTCTGGGTGGCATTGCGACAGCGCAGGACGGGAACGGAGGGCTGCGAGGCGCCAAAGGCACTGAAGATTTGGTCCTGAAGTGCCGAGAAGCGCGACTCGGCGGCGGATTCAGACTTGGTATTGCGCGCAACCGTGATATCAACAATGGAACCCGAGGCGATATTGGGCGGAAGGAGGATTGAGGGAAATTCGATCTATGTAAAGTCTTGGTATTAGCAAGAGAGACTTGAAGCAAGCGATCCCAGAAGGGCTGGGGGCAAATCAATGTGCGACACATTTGGCAGGCGACTGGAAGCTATCTCGGCCAAGCTCCAAAGAGGACACCTACCAGTCGTTTATCAGGCGTCAAGAGCACAGTGACGCCGGCGTCGACCTTGCCGACGGTCAACGAAACCAACATGTTGAGCAGTGTATCAGTCTAGAGAATGCGAGAATGGAATCTCTTCAATTGGCGTAGGTGTACTGATTGATCGTGTCTCTCTCTCACGCGGGTGGCAGGCGGACGGTGGTCGGTTTTTTGTGCATGCAGGTTGGATTTCTTGGAGATTGCCAATTCACTGGTAGCTGCTAGCATTTGGGGCAGGGGATTCACTAGCTGGAGTAATGTCTCTTGCCGATCGTTTTGGGAGCTTGGACTATCACCTAGGTACCCAAGGTACCCTCCTAAACCCCTGATCAGCCAAGCGTCAGCGTCAACTCTATTCGTCAGCCTTGCCGTCGATAAAGATCCTCTCACTTTTAGTTATATTTTACTTTTCTTGGTTTTGTATTCTCGGGACAAACCAGACTTAGTAATCATTATGTTGTAAAAATTTGGTTGAAGACATTTGGTGAATATATGGTAATTGTATTTTAACCAAGATAAAAACCTTCGGCCTGCTTCAACAAGCTGAATTGGGTATCTCGTGAACTTGCTATTATTATACAGCTAGGAGTATATGACTCGTAACGGCAATCTCAAAGACGGAGATATTCCGCTTTCAGGAGGGAAAAGATACGGCCGCGGATGGAATACCACGGACATGTGGCATTCAGAGACCTTCCGGAGAGATAATCGTCGTGATTGTGCTGGAAATCCGTTGCAGCCTCTGATGTTGTAATATTATAAACGCTGCTTCTAGTCTGAGTATCTCATTTTCGAGACAGGAGCAGAAACACGCCTTATAGTAAAATCAGCCTTGTTATTCTCAACTTCATGGTTATTGTCTGAACGTCGATTCGGAAAAGAGGCCGGAGCTCTCCGCTTTGCAGGCGAATTTTCCCATCTTCGAGAATTTGAAGCACGCTCTTGTCTATGGTCCCAGAATTGATTCCGTAAAGGAACGCCGTTCTGCTTTACTGCCAAGGCGTCCTGCGTCGGGGATTTGGCAACACACGCTGATTCGCCATTCTGGACAGTAGCAAGGTGTGGTAGTGCTGCTGCAACAATGTTCTGTCCCATCTCCAGTATGTCTGTCGAGAATTTGAGCTGGCACAGTCTCTTTGGGTCACTGCACAATATGCGCAAAGTCCCGTAAAGATCAGGCCTTTGAGATTGCGATCCGGGTACGGCTATTGCCCGTCCAAATCGGTCGTATCCATTCTCTTCCAGCGCAAGACGAATCGTACGATTCAGTAAACGCTGTGCTGTCGTGCAGACAAATGGTGCCGCATTGCCAAAAGCAGCGGCAGACCACCAAAGTGGCTGACTGCCATCAGACCAGCTGACGTACCGATCCAGCACACATCCTGCATTTGGGTGCTCGGGCTGATCAAACCATCTCATGTCATGTTGATTGAATACATGACTTTTATTTGTAAACACCTGGATATTCCCTCTGTTGGGTTTGTCGTATCGAACTTTGAGACTGCGCAAAGCAGAGGGGAATTTGATCCTGTGCTCGAAGGCTACCGTATTGACGCGCGAACCTATGTTACCGCCGGCTTTGGAGGTTACAGCAAAATTAAGACTCTTGGCTCCTGTGAGCGCCTCCCAGAGCGCTTTTGCTTCTGATGGCGTTGTCTGTTCTGGTCTTTGAGGCGGCGGCGGCGGCTGCTGCTGCTGCTGCTCCTCCTTCTTGTAATGGCTCAGTCCTGCCACGGGCGCTTTATAGCGAGCGGTCGTGGCATAGCGTTTAGGCAGGATGATCCGCGTTGTTGTGGTAAAGCGACAGACGGCGCGAGCGAGAGACGCTCTCATCATGATCCTAACCGAAGTCTTTGCTGGTCAACCGAATCGCGAGCGCACATTGCTACTCGAGTACCGCCGCCTATTTCAGCACTTTGCACCGGCTAGCTGTATTGTGGTGGGTAGACCGAGATATTGTAATCCAAGAATTCAAAGGGCATGAGAAGGCGCCTTGTTCAGCCAACCAGAGGTGTTGGGATTCTTCGGTGTCGAAAATCGTACTAAATCAGCCTACCTATGCATGTACCCCGGGTTGTATGGTGGGTTACGTGCTGGGCGATGTACTTCATACACCTCGATGTGACGTCGGCCTTGGGTGAAATCTTTTTTAGTTCCCCAGGTACCTACCTAAAATGTAGTGTATGCAGCTGCTGGCGGCGCTCCCGCGTGGTGACTCAGGAGCCGAAACTTTTTTCGGTGACAGCCAGAAATCCTCTGGAAGAGGGAGCATTGCACCTTTCTCCGAGCGCCTGAGGTTCTGGCTTTGGCCCCACAGGATTCTCAGCACAGCGCTTCTGTGGCAACCGGAGAAAGAGCAAAGAGCAGTGCAGTGCCCTTGTGCCCCCAGATCAGCCAGCCCAATCCGACAAGTATTAATTCCCGCCCACACTTGCGACACAGCCGTGCCCCTCCACTTTTTTTTCGCCTTTCCTTGCTGCCCATCGACCCATTTCGTCCTTAAAGCCCCTCCATCGTCACCACAGGATTTTGTAGTCCTTCACACACACACACCATCAACACACCAACTCCACAAACCACTTCCGACTTCACCACTACTTGTTCATCACTCTCACGAACAAGCCAGACAAGTCGCCAACATGCCTAAGAACAAGGGAAAGGGAGGAAAGAACAGAGTACGTATAATCACCGACAAGAAACAACCCGTCGCAGCCTTTTTGTTGCCGCCGCCGCTGCTCCCACCCCACATCTGCAATTCAGTGTGTCCATTATCCCGCTGCTGACACAAAAAACAGCGTAGAGGAAAGAACGAGAACGACAATGAGAAGCGTGAGCTCATCTTCAAGGAGGATGGTCAGGAGTACGCCCGTGAGTTTTCCCAGCGACTGTTTTCGACATCATTTGCACCACCTCCTTCACATATACCCAGCCTGACCGCTGCGTCTGGAAAATCATCGGCGCATCCGTTGCCAGCCGCATACATCGTTCCCATTACACAGGTCATGAAGCGCATCGATCACAAGTTGACATGAACATCACAGAGGTCACCAAGATGCTTGGTAACGGAAGACTCGAGACCTTGTGCTTTGACGGCACCAAGAGACTGGTATGCATTTCTCTTACCTCTTAAACCCTATCTCCGCACCACTAACGTCGCGTCCACAGGGTCACATTCGTGGCAAGCTGAGGAAGAAGGTCTGGATCAACCAGGGAGATATCATCCTCCTGTCGCTCCGTGACTACCAGGACGAGAAGGGTGATGTCATCATGAAGTGTAAGTATCCATATTTCTTTCTCTCTGCCCACACACCAAAAATCACAGCGTGGTACATGTGCTGACACATAGCTACAGACACCGCCGATGAGGCTCGTTCGCTCAAGGCTTACGGCGAGCTGCCCGAGTCCGCCAAGATCAACGAGACTGACACTTACGGCCCTAACGAGGATGGCGAGTGCAACTTCGAATTCGACGAGGACCGCTCCGACTCCGAGGAGGAGGGTGCTGGTGGCAAGGAGATCGAGATCGACGACATCTAAAGGAGTTTTGCTCCAGATGCTGCTGCTCAACGCACTGTCCGCCTGGTCCTCCGCTTCCTACATGCGAAGCCCTCAGGTAGCCAAAACGATCCGGGCAAAGCTGTCTTCTCTCTCAAACCTATCATGCGCTCCGGTCACGATCTAAACCGAAATCTACTTCGGCATGATTGCGCCCTGGGACAGGACTGGTTCCTCGACAGTTGGACATGTGACAGAGGATGGAAAACCATGGTGGGAGAGACGTCATGGTTCTTTGGATGTGTTTACTCGTTACCCTTTTCTCACCACTTGACTTCGGAATGGTTCCCCTTGTTGTTTGATAGGGATGAGTTTAATGATGATGGCAATGACTTCTCCACCACGGTAGACTCAATACATTCATACATATTCTTCCCCTATAATGAGACTTTTTTCTTGTGAATGTCCCTATATGCTGTTGTCACTGGTAGTCCATCGTTCTATCGATGACAATCTTCCACAAGCTATTCGAGACAAGGGATGCTGAGGATGAATTCATCAACAATACATGCATCATACTCTTTTCTTCACTTTCTCCCTCTCCTTTTCTTGTCATGCTGAAGTCAGTGGAGACTGCACATGTCGGTAATCATTTGGGTCTTATTTCAATTCTTTTTATTCAAACTATTCTTGATTTGTGACCTCTTCCCAATAATACCTTTGCAAGACCCTTGAAGTCTTTTTAGTCGCAGTGCTTCTACGAAGCAATCTGGCCATCGGCTTTCCAAACCAAAGCCTGTCCTCGTGGCTCTTTGCCGAGTACTTTACTAGGAATAATTCAATCTTGCTCAATATTCCCCCTTTGAGCAAAGAATGATTATGTGTAGATACACACATGTAAACGCCTCACTCACCCATTGGCTCGCGCGGGGGGCCTGGTCTACTGCGCTCCCATGCATCAGACCGGCGCCGAGAGATATGAAATCCGCCTTTTGATAATCAACGGATCTCTGGAGAGGTTCGCCCGGCGACTCCATGATTTGGATTCTTTACCCGGGTATTTTGCTTTCCCCTCACGTGAATTGTAATAAAAGCTTTGCCATTGAGAAACGAATAGCCTCGAACACCAAGCTTAATTCATGGTGTACTTCCAAGAATGCAGCATGTTTACCAATCGTCATCGTCGCCTTCGTCGTCTGCCTCGGTGTTAGCTTTACTATAGCATTCTGTAGGAAATTACTCAGATACTCACCACTATCGCCGACCTTTTGCTTCCGTTTCTGAAGTGCTGCGGCCAATGCGTCTGCCATGTTAGGTGCGCCTCCAGGAGTAACACCAGCAGGCGGCAATCCACTACCATGTGGCCCAGTGTCGCTACCCGAGGGAAGAGCTGCGCTTCTATCTCTGATCTGAGATCTGTCCACTTTCTTGAGACCACCGATACCTCCTGCCTTCTGGATACCCTCAAGCATGGCTGAACGTCCCGTGTCGGCTGCTGGTACGGGGGCTGCAGGTACTCCCGAGGCATAGCCAGAATCGCGATTTGGCGGTGGCGGCGGTGGAGGGGGAGGCGGGCCACCAGCACCACCAGGAGGAGGTGGTGGAGGCGGCGGCGGAGGCATGCCAGCACCTCCTGGGGGTGGCGGAGGACCGGGAGGCGGCGGAGGGGGAGGTGCTCCTGCGTTCGTTGGTGGCAGTGGTGGCGCTGGGACTGCTCTGGGAGGCGGAGGAGGAGCCGATGCGGCTGGTGCTGCCGGCACCGGTCTCGATGTCGGAGGGGGTAGCGGAGGCGCATTCGAGGTTGGGGCCCTGGGCGGTGCAGCTGGAGGCAAGGGAGGCGCCGGTGTATCTCTGGGCGGTGGCGGCGGTACTGGACCTCTAGACGGCGGTGCTGGAGGAGCAGTGGTGCGTGGTCCAGAGAATGGCGGAGGCACACCAAATCTGTGCCCAGATGATTCTTCGGAATCCAGTGGCGTCTTGGCTGGTCTTGGAGGCGGAGGAGGCCCAGGTGCAGGAGCAGCTGGCACCGGTCTCGCAGGTTCTTGGTGCGCAAACTTGCCAGCATCAGGTAATGGCGGCGGAGCATTAAACCGCGGCCTTGGGGGAGGTGGAGGAGTCGCATCCTGCGGTGGAGTCGGCTCACGATGGACGTCCGCCTTGGCGGTTCCTCTCTTCGTTCCCCGGGAGGGAGGTGGAGGAGGGGGTGCGCCGCGACGAGAGCCGGATGTCGTAAGCTCAGAAGTTGGTCTGATTCCTGGGGGTGGTGGAGGAGGTGCTCGACCGTGTCCACTGTTGCCATTGACAGGAGGCGGTGGAGGTGGCGGCGGTGCCGAGGATCTAGGCATCGCATCTGGTGGCTGCTGCTTCAAGAAATCCACAATGAAGTCCTGGTTGTCTTTGATGAAGTCGTCGGTCAAGCCCTGTTCCGAGAGGAAGTTTCCAAAGTTGTCTCGCCAGTTAGGATCATAAGCTTCCAGTGTAGCAAACTCGGACCCTGATTTGTGGAAGCCGTTCATGCCGCCAGAGAGCGATTTGGTATGCGCAGGAGGCGGCGGCGGCGGGATGCTGCTCTGAGGAGACTCGGGCGGCGTGGGAGTAGAGGCATGTCTATGTCCTCCAAAGATGCTTCCGAATAGACCGCCTGACTTTACAGGTTGGCCGTGTCCGCCAAAGGGAGTGTTCTTGGTTGCTTTGCTGGCGTTCTTTTCTCTCTCGTCCATCTTCTTCTTGAACTGCTTTGCCTCCTTCTCGTCCACAAACGAGAGTCCTGCTAGACATTCTTCGAGCTCGAAAGTATGGAAAAAGGTCCGGTCCTGGTTGTACTGCCAAGTATCGTAGATCTCGTGATCCCAGATGACTCCTCGACCAGCCGGCTAGATATTCTAGGTGAGCAACTACAGGCGCCTGTGAGTAATAAGAAGACGACTGTGACTTACTGATACGTCAACCATCTTGAGCCAGTACGTGTGTCCCACGAGATCGTCGGCGAGCACGATGGCGCCTTGCAATCCAGTGTAGGTCCATTTCGACTTGTTGGGGTATGCGACGTATAACCTGGCGACAGCAACGGCGTGGATCTTGTTGGTCTGCTTAGGGACGACTCTCTTGACCGTCTCCTTGTCCTCGTCGCTGAGAATAGACGGCATGACGGGCAAAGTTTCGAGCGTCTTTCTCAGACAATGGTTTACGGGGGTTTGGTAGGTGGAGGGTCCTCGATATCCTGTGCCTCTATCTCCAGCTACCAGTAATCCGTGGCAAGCCTAAGTGATCATGGACACGAATTGAGAGATGCAGGGCAGAGCAGCGGCGAGAATGCGCCCAGCGACGTCGGAAACGAATGCTGCCTTGAGAATTGTGCGAACGTACGCGCGGATGTGGTGGCGGGCGCTTACTGCTAGTAAGGATGAGGCTCGTTAAAGTGGTGGTGTAGTAGTGGTAGTAGTGGTGGTGGTTGAGTGCTGCGCAGAGCAGAGCAGTGCAGTGAGTGCAGTGCAAAGAGAGAGTCGAACTTGTTGGTCTTGTGCCCCCCTGCCCGTCTTTACCTGAAGAGAAGGACAGCAGTCGGGAACGTTGGATCAAGAAGTGGAGGCTTCCCGCACTCAGCCCAGCCCAGCCAGTACAAGTACTCCCGTAACAATGAATTGCTGTGGACGAGACGATTTTAGAGAATATGTGTACCTAACCATGGATTTAGTCAGGAGACTAGGCACCTGTTTAATCACTACCTAGAGTTGCTCGCTTCGGGCGTCAATTGGGTAATTTTGATTACTTAGATAGCAAAGTCTCCTATGATGATAAATTCGTGACAATTGGTGCCCATTCTGAGACCCAAGTCTGAGAGCGAATATGTGCACGTTTCTTCTTATTCAGAGAAGCCGTAGGGCAGTGCAAAGTACCTACACTTGAAGAGTGAATTGGATGATTCTGCAACCCGAAAACGCATTTGATCGTCTAGAACCGGTTCTTCCGTCACTGTGCAGTGTTTCTAGCGGGTGGGTTACTGCTCAGCAGCGGATCCCCCCATTGCATCAGTTAGCAACGTGTGGACAGGGGTGACGGAGGGGCCCCGTCGGCCCCCTCGCATCTACTCGGGTTGTCAACTGAGAGAGCACGACGCCAGCCCACTTTGGGCATCCTCACTTGTAAATCCGCGACTGCCATTTGCTGTTCATACCTGTCCGGGCACGTATCCAGGGGGTCGATATGCAATTCGGTGCATCTGCCGACTTGATTCTTTCTTGTATTCGTTTCCCTCTTCTCTTGTATGTAAACGCTTTCATCATGTCAATACGATGTTTCGAGAGGGGATATGATTCGAACCGTGCCAGCTTGGAATCTGGATCTGATGAAACAAAAGAAACGTTTTGCTTCCCCTTCAAGAGACATCCTATGTATCTCGCCAGTTTCCCTCGATCTATGGAACAAACCTGGAATTGCGATGGATAGCTAGTTGGACTTAACCCAGAGATCGAGACATTAAGGCAGTCTTGCAAGAGATCTATAAACACATTTGCAAAAAGGACGATAACATTTACGGCAGGTATTATATTATCTGTTTTCATTACTGTATCTTCAACTGTGCCGTCAGCCAACAGATGCTGCGCCCATTATGATTTCTTGAAATGTTCCGTTGCACCAAGTCTCAGTAGAAGCGATGAGCCTTTATAGAAGCCGGGCTGTCTTGACTTTCTTATTTGTTCAACTCCTTTGCCTTGGCTTGACGTTCTTCCTTGGAACCCTCTTGCTCAGGCATGTTCTGCGGCACGGCCGGGCCCGGGTGGGCCTGGTGAGCAGCGAATTTGGCGGCTCCTTCTGTGGCCGAGGCCGGGTCATGAGGCTTGAATTCGGCATCATGCTTGCCAGTCTGTTATTAGTGCAAAGGATTCATGATCAGCAATTATGTTCACAAACAAGAAGAGTATCGAGGTGGAGTTTTTGCAGGGTGGTAATGATCCCCGGGTGCCTAGTGTTCGGAATACGGAATACTAACCTGGGCAGCGGGGTAGCTGTCTTTCCTGCCGGTCATCTTGTCAAAGTTATGAGATGTTATGTTTCGTTTGATCAGGTAATCCTTTTAAAGATGCTTGGAGTTTTGTAGATGATCAGAGTTTCTCAAGAATTATGTTGTAGAGTAAATCTGCGTATCTGATTGTTCTTATATTCCTCCAAGCTGGCTTCTGGTTGCAACTTACACAGCTGACCTCTCGATGACGTACCGTGCACGCCCAAGGCAAGCTTGTGATTGGACCTCTCAAGTGCGGCGGTCCTCTGGTGTGTAGAGCCAATGAATTGCGGCAACCCCAGGTTTTAATGGTTGCAAACACGGCAGGCACCAAGATTTGTATGTCGACCCACACACTACGTATCGCCAAGTCGCACGCCAAAAAACCGAAGCTCACATCAAGCTGTTGGCTGCATGACATTTCCTGGCAGACGGACTACCAAACATAGCTATTGTGGGAACTCTCTTGACGCGTGGCTAGAACCTTGGGTCATTGCTCATCGGTACCTTGTGGAACTCCTGGCTGTTCCCGAGTTTGCAGGCCGAGCCAATCATTGTTCAACCACACGGTTGATGCGACGCAGTATGCACACGACAAGGCATATACTTACGCGGTAGAGCATCTAGAAGTCGGTTCTACGACACAACGTCTGCCTGCGATCTCATCACAGTGATAGCGACTGGACTCGACATCGCTGGTGCCCCGCATGTCTGCCAACAATGCCCCTCAACCAGTGAAGCTTTCGCTGCCTCTTGTACGCGACTCGCTTTCTCTCAGTTCATGTCCCCACTTGGCTTACACATCATCGTATATTGCAGGAGTACCAACAGCACCTCTTTCAAGAGCTCCGTGGCGAGGATGAGCTGGTGGTTCTTGCTAGAGGACTCGGCCTCATGAGGCTGGTCACAAACCTGTTGCATAGTTATGATGCCGCTGGTAACAACTTGATCATCATTGTCGGCGCCGAAGACCGTGAAAATGCATGGATTGGCGAGGCTCTCGCCGAGCATGCTGCTATCAGCATGGCTCCCAAGGCGAGGGGGTTGACAGTGGTCAATACTGACTTCACGAGCGTCGCCGCGAGAGAAAGAATGTACGCTCAGGGCGGCATCTACAGCATCACCTCTCGAATCCTGGTTGTGGACCTCCTTACGAGTCTGCTGAGTCCAGAAACCATTACTGGTATGATTGTTTTGCATGCTGAAAAGGTGATTGCTACCTCTCTTGAGGCCTTCATTCTTCGAATCTACAAGCAGAAGAACAAGGTTGGCTTTCTCAAGGCCTTTTCCGACAATCCAGATCCCTTCACCATTGGTTTCTCCCCACTAGCGAACATGATGCGGAATCTATTCCTCAGGAAAACCTCCTTGTGGCCGCGATTTCACGTCACTGTGGCAGGTTCATTGGAAGGCAAGAAGAAGGCTGAAGTGATTGAACTCGAGGTACCGATGACAGATGCCATGAAGGAGATTCAAACGGCCATCATGGAATGCGTTGAAGTCAGTATACACGAGTTGAAAAAGAACAACACTGGTCTGGATATGGAAGACTGGAACCTTGACAGCGCCTTGTTGAAGAATTTTGACGTCATGGTTCGTCGACAACTCGATCCCAACTGGCATAGGGTGAGCTGGAAGACGAAGCAGATCGTGAGCGATCTTACCGTTCTTCGGAGTATGCTACAGTCTGTCCTCACCTATGACTCGGTAGCCTTTCTCCAGCATCTAGACACGATCCATGCGGCTCATTCACCACAACCTGGCTCGACCAGACAGAGCCAGTCTCCATGGATGTTTCTCGATGCCGCCCATACAATATTCAGCGGCGCAAAGCAGAGAGTGTACTCGAGTAATGCCAAGGCAACCGAACAAACTCCGATAGACTCGCTGCAACCTGTGCTAGAGGAACAGCCCAAATGGGCTGTGCTAGCCGAAATCCTGGAAGAAATAGATCGCGATCTATATTTTGAGCCTGCTTTGAGGGATGATTCGAACGGTACTATCCTCATCATGTGCTCGGATACCTCTACTTGTCGTCAACTTCGCCAATACTTGGAGTGGATGCATGTCAAGCCACGAGCTGATGATCCAACAAACAAGAAGGACAAGGACGAAGAAGGGAAGCCATCTGCAGCTTACATGATGAGGAGAAAGCTCAGGGAATACCTGAAATGGAAGAGAGAATTTGCGCAGATCAGTAGCGCGTTGTTCTCGGAAAACCAGGAAGCAATTAAGGGGGCCGCAGATCCACGACTTGGCCAAACAAAAGGTCGCGCTCCAGCCAACAAGCGTAGACGACAAAGAGGTGGCGGTGCTGCGGGCACAGTCACTGGGCGTGCCGCCAATGGCAGCGTTATTCAGTACTTTGAAAAGCCGTCCGAGGTTGACGGACTTATTGCTGGGGTTGAGCCGACCGAAGAGGAAGCGGCGCAAAAACCTGACATCGTCGCCGACCCACTGGATGACATGGACGAGTACTATCAACTGTATGAAATGCAGGACTTGGTTGTGATACATGCATTTGAGGGCGATCAGGATGAGCATGTTCTTGAAGAGATCAAGCCACGATACATCATCATGTACGAACCGGATGCCAGTTTCATCCGCCGCGTTGAGGTGTATCGGTCGTCTCACAGCGACCGAAATGTTCGCGTGTATTTCATGTTCTATGGTGGCTCTGTTGAGGAACAGCGTTATCTTGCGTCCGTCCGTCGAGAAAAGGATGCATTTACGAAACTCATCAAGGAGCGCGCCAGCATGACCATTGTTGATACGGGTGCCGAGAACGTCGTCGAGGATCAGCAAGAGGCTTTCCTCCGAACCGTCAACACTCGTATTGCTGGCGGTGGCCGACTTGCAGCAACAGCACAACCGCCGCGGGTTGTAGTCGACGTGCGAGAGTTTCGCTCCTCTCTTCCATCGCTGTTACATGGACGGAACATGGTCATTGTGCCGTGCATGTTGACCGTCGGTGACTACATCCTATCCCCGACTATTTGTATCGAGCGCAAATCAGTCAGCGATTTGATCAGCTCCTTCAAAGATGGTCGACTCTATAATCAGGTCGAGACCATGTTCCTCCACTACAAAAACCCCATGCTGCTGATCGAGTTCGATCAGAACAAATCATTCACACTCGAACCTTTCGCGGATTTGTCCGGTAACCTGTCTGCCATCAACCCTGCCAACGTGCCTTCGGATCTGCAATCGAAGCTTGTTCTACTGACTCTCGCGTTTCCACGTCTGAAGATTATCTGGAGTAGCAGCCCCTACCAAACAGCCGAGATATTTGAGAACCTCAAGACTCATGAGGAAGAGCCAGATCCGATTGCGGCAGTACGAGCTGGACTGGATAAAGATGTCCAAGCGGAAGATCAGACATTCAACCTCGAGCCACAAGAAATGCTGGGTGTAGTTCCTGGAGTAACGCCCAAGAATATCATGCACCTGACGCTGAAATGTGAAAACGTCCGTGAGGTTGCCAACATGACCGTGGATGAGCTTGATCCCTTGGTTGGTCGTGAGGCTGGACGGAAGATCGAAAGGTTCTTCGCGAGAGATCTGATCGACAATGATTAACGAGGCGCCTCTGTTGGTCTGTAGATAATTTCACGTAGCATCATTTCAATACGAGACAAGACGGGTAGATGTCACTGCATAATGGCGACAAGACTTCATTGAAGGAGAATTGCAAAGTAAGCTGCCACAATCAGAGGGCGCAGAATGGCAATCCCGCAGCACAATGCCAAATGTATTTCAAGTTCACATCAATCTCGTAAAGAATCACTGGGAAATCTTCCAAAGTTTATGCAAATGTAGTTGGTATTATCGATACGAAAATGAAAGCCTGAATAGCGTCATGCCAATCGTCGTAACGTTCATGCAATGGGGTATCATGACTTCCTCACACCCTTTCCTAAAAGATCCACTTCCTCTCTCCTCTACTTCTGTATCTCGAGGTATCATCTCTCCTTCAACCATCGCTCGCTTCTCAACGCTTTCTGTCAAAACGTACAAAACAAGAAAATTAAAACTCCGAAGTCGCGTTCATCCATTCATTCCTTCTTCAACAAGAGGTGATGATCAATACATCTTTCAGACCTCTTTGTGTGTGTTTGTTGACGTTGAAGAAGGGAGTCTCTTAGACACGACTCGTCGTATGGTGTCCGCGAGTCCTCGTGCCGCCTCCGCGCTTGCGACCGCAGTAGCCGCAGGTGAGGAAGGAGATGAGGATGTTGAAGAAGGAGGCGATGCCGTGGATGATGGCGGTCAGGATGCTGGCGATACCGTTGACAATGGCCATGAGGACGTTGCCGATGGTTCGGAACAGGTTTTGAATCTGTGTATGGAATGTTAGTCGAAATGTTTTCGGACAAGGGAGTGGTTCAACGTTTGTTGTTGTTGTAGTGGGTTGTGACTTACGCAAGAGACGACGGCACCCATTTTGATAGATTTGTAATGGTGGATTTGTAGATGTTGGTTTGGTGTGTGTGTATGTGTGTTTGTTGTAGGGACTCCTTAGGTAGAGTGAAAGGGCTTGTTTGTAGATGTTGATGTTCAAGTAACGAAAAGGAAGCTGCAAGACAGGATGGAGGTCTGTTGGTTCTTTATATCCAGCAGTGGGCTGTTTTCGTCGCACGACTTCCCGCCTAGGTTGATGGGCCAAAAAAGGTTCGAGTCACAAAGGGCCACCAATAATCAAGGCACGTACATGACCCTGGTCCTTCTTTCGTTCTTACTGCATCAGATGTCTTCATACATCCGAAGGGAGAATAAAAAAAAAAGAATACACAGATTGATCTTCCCGGGTACAAGGGTTGGGGTGGGTCGAGGCCTGGCTGGCTGGTCCCTTGTGGCTGCTTCTAGCAAAATTACAGAGTATTTCACGGCAGGAAAATGCATGGCATGCCATCATCATCACGGGCCCTGACTGGGGGATGCCCTCTCCCAAGTCTCCTCGGCTGCGACCTACCAGCACAACCCAGGCGCATATCACGAAAATGACATAGGGATTACGGAGTAGGGCAACGTGCAGGCTGGCAGACTTTGCAGACTCTGCATTTCCAGCTTGGGATATCCAGATTAGGGATATGGAACACTATGAAACGACCAATCACTTTGGGCTCATGTGGCTGTCTGTCGCCCATTTGAGAAAGGATGAGATGTTGAAATCGCGCTCCTAGGCCAACCTCGTGATAGTTCATCAGCAACACGATTCGGACTTAATGTTTGTATGGCTGATGGGCTCCTTGGCTCCATGACTGTTCACATTTTTTGGTGGATCTACAGCCTCTTGCATACGGGATTGACGTCATGGGCCAGATGCAGCCGAGACAAGGAACATTGAACCCCACTAACGCTGTTCTGACAGACGAAGCTTACGCCAATGAAGACGCCCTTGACGGCCCCCTGGCAACTTTGGCAACTCCCGGGGCAGTCAAGGCAGTCTCCTGCACACTAAGGAATCCAAATTAACCATTCCATCACTGACACTAGATCACGATCTGGCTCGACCAAACCCGATGCGTGGTGACATGGTTGCAATGGGAGACCCTCATTCGTGCTGCCGATTTTACCGTCGCGTGCCAGCGAGCAAAAAGGTTAATTTCTACAAACTTGGCTTTTTTTCTCCCATGGCCTGCAGCTGTTTCGGGCAACGATAATGAACTGGAAAGGGTCTGGTCTGGCTCGTAACATCAGACCAGGGCGCGCCGGCGCAAAAGGTCCGTCTACATTTAGCATTCCAACCACCCCCTGGCCTCCAGTGCTAAGCTGCCAGCCTGGGCATCCAACAGGGCTGATAGTCGCTTATACCATTTTACAAGGTAGAATAGCGGCCTTCTAGCCCATCCAGGACAGACCAAACCGGTCCGGGTCCTACGTTGGCAGTTTCATATTGAAGTCTTGCGAACTTGCGAAATCATGTTCAGCCTTTCTCTATTTCCGATCATTTGCGCTTGGGGAAATTTGAGGTCTGTCGCGGAAAGGCTGCAAGCGAAAGCACAAAACCCTGAACGAAAAGTGAGATGCCAGATGATGACGTCAGTGGAGTCACTATACAAACATTTTCCCCGATGTCTCTCAACGGCCGCGCGACCCACGACAAACGAAATTTGCAAAGAACAAAAAAAAGGTCTCGGCTTTGCTTGAACCTTGCGATACATCAAAAAGTAAAAGATCCGGGTAATTGGAAGCATGTATGCGCTAGGAGATATGCTGGATGAAAATCATTGCAACGATCTTCTACGGGATAGTTCCCAAGTCCCACACGAAAGAAGCATCACGACACATGCTAAGTAAACGATGGCATCATGAATGCATGCATGCAAAACAGTCAATCCCCTCTCTCCGCCGAGTATGACCATACCCCAAGAAGCAGACAGAAATCCTGATTCGAACCCATCGCATCTGTGGCTGAATATGGTAATTCTTTACCAGGTCAAAGTCTAGAACTCCCCATCGTGATGCCCCGCGCCACAAATCCCGGGCCTAGAATCCGGTTTTCTGCCCGAGTCTGACGTATTTTCCCCCCTCCTGCTCAAACGCTCGACCTGGTGCGCCACAACCCTGGATTATAAGCCTACCGCCCAAGTCCGCTTTTTTCAACTTTTGTTTTTTTCCTCCACTCCATGCGTGTTGACTGTGATGTCTTGACAATTCGACCTTTTCCTACGGAAGATGGCTGTCAAGCATTCCCATTTCGTTCTCGTCTTGGGATGAAGGGCTTCAATCCCCTTCGCTCAGTCTAGCATGGCCTCCCACTTGACCGTGGTTAATGGTCCCAACTCGTGTGGAAAGTCTTTCGATCGACCGGGTCCTAGACCTGTGTCTCGAGGCTTTCACTGCACAGTTCCCTCGTTCTTCTGTTTCCTCGACAAGCACGCCACCTTCTGACCGCCACTGACGCCTCCGCCAGAGACAGGAACATCGTAGGCTCGTGTCCGTGCTCGACTTGGTTTTTCTCGATTTTTCGCAACTACCGGGCATGGGATAGAGTCCTCGGAGTTTTCCCCAGTCGTAGCGCCTTTGTGCCTCCTGGGCAATGGACCCTTGTGTACCGTCCTCCACCCCGTACGAGCGGTCGAGACCAATTGTTAGACCGACGAGCTTCTTATGTATGCCATCACTACAGGAGTTGATTTGTCGTCGCCGTCGATAACTGCTGCTTTCGGAAATTTGGAAAGAACACCCCGGAAGGCGTTCGAATGACTTGACTTCCCTTCTTCAACGGTCTTCCCGGGCACGATTTGGTTTGCCCAGGGTCTTGGGGCATGCCACTATTGCGTGCACCCCCCTGTGCTGCCGATCGATGACAATTGAGATAACTCTCAGTGCTGCGCCAAAGTTTCGCACTGACGACCATGTCTCTTGAAACTAAACAACCACCACGAGAGATTCGGAACGTAACAGATCCGGATCTCTGCATTCACCATTCGACAATTATACAGCACCCCGAGTATAACATGCTTGTGGACCAGCTATTTCGACAATTCGCCAATATTCCTCGAAAAAACATGCCAACAGGTTCGACCTCATTCGTACGTGATGCATCATGCCTATATGCATGCGTGTTTTTGGCAGGGTTAAGTTCGGATATTGGTCAACTACTATGGGGATGTATGTACTGAGGTGGTTTTAAATACTTGAGATCAATACAATCTCTTGCAAAACATCAATTTTGGGGTTCTCTTGCCCATTTGATCACTCGCTTGATTTCTTTCATTGTTGTCCGTCATGCCATTGTTCAGATGAACATCGTAGTTGAGAATTACGCCTTGTATGCATGTTCATTCTATGTTGAAGTCCATTGAGTATGGTGAGTTGGGATAATAATTTTTCGTCCACCATCGCGGATGTTGTGGAATCGAGATGTTCTAAGAATTTGATGAAGCAGGCTGCTTAATCGCGCTGCATACAAGAAATATATGGAACAACTGTTGGGAATTGTACAACTGAGAACAATATGCTCTCCAATATTAGGAGTCGTCGATGAATACGGACAATTATTGTTATGTTTTTACTCTTCTGCCCATCTCCTGGAAAGCTCATCGAGGAACAAGAATTAATTTCGTCTGTTACAGACAAAAGTCAGTACCTCTGGATGTAAGCAGGCTCACAAATTTACCATAGGGATAACAACTACGAATACGAAGCTCATACGATTCTATCAATTGATCTATCATTTAATCATTGCTCCATATGCCGAACATGTGTTTGCTATCGCACGCCCTTGCATGTAAATGTAACCGTATGGGGATGCATATGCATATCAATTGAATCGCATTTGGAGAACACCAAGGAAATCCCCCACGTTCTATTCAAACACCATATGTGAGACGAGTGCAACGATTCAATGCAAGAAGAAGAAAAAGCAGAACCCGTGTTTAAAGTAATCCCGGCCCAGTGGCGCTACGGGCCCGGGATTTGAACAAAGGCAAAGGCCGCGTCGGGAGTGCACGGGGATGCGGAGCGCCCGGCAAGCGGCCTTGCATGATCGTGCCATCCGGGATTTGAACAAGTGGTTCGAGAGAGGCGCACCGAACGGGCCTACGACCATTCTTTGAGAGCCTCAGAACTTGTGTCTTTGAAACGGTAGTGTCTGCTGAAGATTTTCCCCAGAGCCCTTGATTCACGGACCATTGGCTTGCGAACCGCCCGATCCGCGAATGTTTGCCCTCCAGGAAACGTCTTACAAAATACCTCTTCTTACCGCTCATATTGGAACCATGACTAATAGTCGAATCACGTCAACATTGTAAGGCTGCAACTTGTTGTGCTGTTCAGAGACAATATGGGCAGTTTTGCATGAACTGTCAGTCAGGTAACTCGGTTGAAGTTCGCACTGACTCGGTCTTTCCGAAATCTCCCCTCGCATACTGTAACTACTGGGGAAGATGGTGATGAGTTGTTCCAGAACTAGATCCCTTACGCCGACACCCGTCCCTTGCTCACTACTCCTACATCGGTTATGCGTATACATCTGTATAATCGGCTTTTGCCATTGGTGGTGCGTCTAGGTATGCCTTCTTGCTATCTCGGAATAAGAAAACTGGGCTGTTTATCATGCATCAAGCCTTGGACGTGGCACAAGTATGCAAGTCTCTATGTGATATGTGGTTCGAGTTGATGTTCGCAAATGCCGAATCGTCTATGAGCAGTTTTGGTCGAGATGGAATATATAAGTTGTTGATATTCCGTCCTTTGTAGTCTGAATATTGATCAGAACATCATTCAAACATTCAACACATCGACTTATCAAGCACATAACTCACCAATCATCCTCCAAGATGCCCATCACCAAGTACAAGGCCGCCGCTGTAAGTTTCTCCACGCTTTTGACTTCAATATCAAGGTTGACTGACTTGTACAGGTCACCTCCGAACCTGGCTGGTTCGACCTCGAGGGCGGTGTCCGCAAGACCATCGACTTCATCAACGAAGCCGGACAAGCAGGATGCAAGCTCGTTGCCTTCCCTGAAGTCTGTAAGTAGCAACAACATCGCCTTGAACAAATCTCCCACATTGTACATCATGGCTGACATCCTTTTGCTCAGGGATTCCCGGATATCCCTACTGGATGTGGAAGGTCACCTACCTGCAGAGCCTCCCCATGCTCAAGAAGTACCGCGAGAACTCCATGGCCGTAGACTCCGAGGAGATGCGCCGCATCCGCCGGGCCGCCCGCGACAACCAGATCTTTGTCTCGCTGGGCTTCTCCGAGATCGACCACGCCACCCTGTACCTGGCCCAGGTTCTCATCAGCCCGACTGGCGAGGTCATCAACCACCGCCGCAAGATCAAGCCCACCCACGTCGAGAAGCTCGTCTACGGCGACGGCGCCGGCGACACGTTCAAGTCCGTCACCGAGACCGAGATTGGCCGCGTCGGCCAGCTCAACTGCTGGGAGAACATGAACCCTTTCCTCAAGTCCCTCAACGTCTCCGAGGGCGAGCAGGTACACATTGCCGCTTGGCCCGTCTACCCTGGCAAGGAGAGACAGGTTTCGCCTGACCCTGCCACCAACTGTAAGTATACAATTCCTTTACACCGGATGTCAAACAGAGGTATTTGTCAACTTTCAGAAACGATAAACTGACATCCATCTCTACTAGACGCCGACCCTGCCTCGGACCTGGTCACCCCCGAGTACGCCATCGAGACCGGAACCTGGACCCTGGCACCCTTCCAGCGCCTCTCGGTCGAGGGTCTCAAGAAGAACACCCCCGAGGGCGTCGAGCCCGAGACGGACCCGTCCGTGTACAACGGCCACGCCCGCATCTACCGCCCCGACGGTAGCCTGCACACCAAGCCCAGCAAGGACTTTGACGGCCTGCTCTTTGTCGACATTGACCTCAACGAGACCCACCTGACAAAGGTGCTCGCCGACTTTGCCGGCCACTACATGCGCCCCGACCTCATCCGCCTCCTGGTCGACACCCGCCGCAAGGAGCTCATCACCGAGGCCGACCCCGCTGGCGGCATTGCCACCTACAGCACCCGCACTCGTCTGGGTTTGGACAAGCCTCTAGATGGCGAGCCTGCTTCCGTCAAGGTCCCTCAGGACAAGACTGAGGAGCCTACCAAGCTGTAAAAGGCAGTTAATTGGTCCTAGGTCTGAATAACAGACGAGCCATATGTACATAGTAAACACGATTCTTCTCTTGTCTTCTACATCACTCCAATATGAACCCACTCATCCTGTGTTAATGCAAGAATGTTGAGATTCACGATTGTTTTCTTATCATTCCATGGTTGCTCGTATTACTTAGTGTAATGACTGAAAATGAATATGATTCTGTGATTTAGCAAGGTAGGACTTAGGTGTCAGTGATGAGAACCATGCACTCACCGTTGTAAATTTCTAACTTCACAGAGTTGCCAGTATAAATACTCCGCTGAGAATCTTAGAACACATTGAAGCAGAAAACGAAACAGCAAAGAACACCACAGACAACAACGCCACATCCCCGAATATTGCAGACCACTCTGTATAATACATACATCAGAGATCACCCAAAATTTCCACAACATCAACTCAGTAAAAGGGTTCTTCGTAAACGAACACACCACAGCAATGTGTACCCACGTCATGAACCACTGGCAAGGATGCCACCACAAGGTCTACCTCTACACCGACACGTGCGCCGCGGCCCGGCGCCGGGGCGGCCGCGATGCCACTGGCCGCGTTCTGTGCATGCGCGGCGACACCAGCAGGGCCACCGCTCAGTACGGCGATCGCTACATGCCCGACTGGATGAGGGGCTGCAGACATGACGTGAAGAAGGTGCCGGTCGAGGGGTTACCGGGCGCTTGTGAGGATTGCACCAGGATTTCCGACTTTGATTACTCGCTTGATGCGGATATCGCCGGGGGTTTCAAGTAGATTGGTATCTAAATAGATTCTCTCGTGATATCAGTAGGCGATGCAATGTTTCCACTCATAATATGTCGTCCTGTCTTAGTGGAATATTTGGAGTGATCATGGTGTTACTTGAATTTCAAATGCCTATGTACAGAATCGTTACAACGTGACAGAATGGCGTGTTACCATTCTAACAGCTTTGCAAATCTCGACCTGAACTATCTGCCTGATGGTCTATGTGTCGGTAATAATGCGCGATATAAGGCTTCCGTTTCCCATCCGAATTCTGCGAATTCCTTCAAACGAAATCTTATGTCGTACGCCGAGGCCTTCCGTGTCGTGCCACCTTTGGATACCAATAGACAAACCACTTGATATAGCTCTTTGTAAATTTCTTCTTTCCCTTGAAATTGGCGGTCTCGTAGCTTATACCTCTGCAGAATAGAATCTCCATAGCGACTGTCTCCAAAATTGAATTTCCTTCCAAACCTTTTATCTAGTGGCGTCCGGCCACTAGAGTCCAGAGCGTTCACATTGGCCTCATACTCGAGAAGAAGTTTTGTCGCTGGCAGCCGGGCAGTGTGTAATGGCCGCCATTTCGGGGTTCTCCGACTGGTTCCCACAAATGTGACGAAGACATCCGGAGACTGACCGTGCTCTAAAAGGATCCTTGCGCCATCAAGATAGTCATTCCTTTGTAAATCAGGATCTGGTCCGTAGAGTTGGGAATTGATCCGGTACATAAGATATTTCAAAACATCCGAGTCTTGGTCTATTCTGAACCCTGCGTCTAATATGAAACGGATCATTGATGCTGTCCCTGGCTTGGATGAAGTAGCACTAACAGCACGGGTGATAAGATGTTCTGTTGACTTTCGCACCGCATCCGGGTCTTCCGCCAATATTTCGGAGATGAGCAGTTGTAGGCTATTCTGGACAGAGAATCCTAGTAAAGTCAATGCGTAGAAGTATCGAATGTTCCCAGAAGGAACACTTTCTAAAAAGCTTTTCATGCTGTGCCCAGTAGTTTCTTCAGCTGCTCGTGCGTAACGTCCGAAGGCACCAAGGTCGGGGTAGCTCGTACTTGCCCTCTTTCGCCGGAGGACTATTTCCGCCGTCTTTTCAGTCAACCTCTTCTGGAAAGACTGTTTTCGGGAAGTAGCCCGTTCCCAGAAGGTAGACGTCTCCCAGAAGTGGAACTTGGCCAAGAAGGAGTTGCCATTCTCGATAGTGATTTTTGCCAAATCCCCGAGCACCAGGGTCTTGAATTTTGGACTCATCACAAAATCTTCCACAGTCTGATGAAACACCTGAATACCCAATGCTTTTTCTCCATATTCATCCCAGCCAATCAACACGACTTCTAAGAGTCCTCCGCAGTATATACTGGAGTAGCTTCTGGCCAAAACTGCAAAGTGCTCCGTCTCTGGCGTGTTGAGTTCTTGGTGCATGAGCGCTTCATATTTTGCTACACATTCAGAATACGACTTTGATGCGGCGGAACTCAGAGAGTACACAAGAACTCTGGGTGTCGGAGGCCCAGATGAACGAACAACTATCTCCAGCATGGCGTAGGTCATCGACCGATGCCCATGAGGAATACGCTCTATGATCTCGGCATAGTACTCATCCAGCTCTGTTGGTAGTGCTCTCAAGCGCTCTTCCAATTCTTGTCTGTCGGTGTTGGTCCTGAAATCCTGGGCGAGTTCTTTGACCACTAGCTTCACCCATAGAAAAACCCCTTTTGATCGTTCCACGAGATCCGGGACAAGGCTTTCCAGTATCGTAGTAGAGAGGTGTTCATTTTTGATCGAGCCCAAACAGAAGTCTCTGATATCGTCTCTCGTGTAGTCTTGTATGCTGAATCCAGGGCAATTGCCGAATTCACCAGTAAATACTTCCCAAGGGCGACTGGAGAAGCAAACCTGAATACGCTTCGTTGCAGTTTGTGGTATTCGGCCAACATCGCTAAGAAACTTGCAAATAGACTCGAGATTCCCGTCGTACTCGTCCAATGCGTCCAAAAATAGGCAGAGATGTAACGGTACCTCAGTTTGTTCCAGAATCTTGAACAATCCTCTTTGCAACCCTGACAAGGTCCAATAATCATTTCTAACAGATTTCCTGCCAAATGACTGTATCAGATGAGAAGAAAAGCTACTGCATTGCTCGACGATTTGCGTCAGAACACTTCTCAAGAGCCCTTCAAACGATTTTTGCATTGCGTCCCCGCGATGGTGGAAGAAGAATGCCGCGTGAATCTGAACTGCTGAAGTCTTCCAATCGGACAATAATTCCTTGGTGCGCGAATCTTGGAATATGAACTTCATCAAAGTCGACTTTCCTGATCCCGGTTTTCCATTGATCCAGAAGAGTCCAGCTCCATTCTGGAGCCACTGGTTGAGACCTGGTTCCTGCAGATTGTAAATCCAGTCGAAAGTGTTCCGAAACTTATTCTCGATTTGCTCTAAACGATAGTCGCGCTCCGGGGCGGCAAGAGACTTCAGAACATCTGCCAATAATGTTAGCTACTTTGTCACGTGGGATTTAAAGATTGAACACTTACCGAACGCTGTAGCCTTGGAATCAGGCGTAGGATTCTGTGCTTTTGAAACTTCCAACTCGCTTGTATGAGAGGGTACGTCCTTCATTCGTGCTACAATTTGCACCAATTTGTCGACTACTATGTTGTAATCTGGATCATTCTCGGCGAATTTGACCATATTGGAATGGTTCTCGTTGATTGGAAAAATGGAGTCTGATCTCGAATGCACTTCATATAGTCCACGGGCCGCAGAGTGTTGGGTGACCAATATCTCTTCTGGGCCTGTTCTTTCCCATGTGCCGTGAGTATTTCTCTGAACAAGGTCAGCCTACTACTTACTCTATGTTCGGAAATCGAGTAAGCCTACTATTACGGTCGGAGATTTTCGGGTCTCATATGCCCAATACAGCTGAACACGCTGTAGGTAAGCAATTCCGGCAAACTGCTCGTCAAGTTGACGCAGATACTCGGAGTTGACGGATAAGTCAGCCACGATGGTTTCAGTTGGTTGGCCATCGACCATGGCCATCAGGTGCGATTGTTCCATGCCAAGGTTCGGCACGCCGAAGAGTATGGCTCCTTTGATAGCCTTTCGGAGTGGGTCATCGCGCCGCATTTGATTTGCGAGAGAAACGAGGGCTTGCTTGAGGACAATACCACCTAAGCTATGTGCAAGAAACACAAGTGGTTTCGAAGAAGGTGAACTCCATCCATTAGCCTTCATCTGACTCAGCAAACCCAGCGCCAGATCCAGGATGGACTGGAAGGAATTGCTCTTGACAAGAGTGGTGTCATATCCGTACAAAATTGGCCTGATATGTGGTAGTGACTTTGGCAACGCATCGCGAATCCACATGAACGTTTTGGATGCACCTTTAGGTTGCCATGATCCGAAGGGGTGGCTTGAGAGCCCTGAGATCGCTATACAACTGCAGATTTGCTTAGTAAAGAAACTTGATAACAGATGAGGCTTCTTACTCTGCGTCGTAGACCGGTGGATCATTCAAAGGTGTTAAGCCACGAAAATGGGAATCCAAGACAAGAGAGTCCTTCAGGTTTTCTACTCGTATTTTCCATTCATTCGCAGGCGTGGCAACATTGACTCTTTCATTTCGTTTCAAGACCTCTCGAACCGCTACAGTCTCGTCAAACTGAAGAGTGGCAGTCCTGCTTGGAACTAATTGATCCGTGCTGCGAGCCAAGGAGCAGACGTGTATGGCTGACTGATCGATGTCGAGCGATTTGCTGAGGAGCTGAATCACCTCCAATCGGTCAGCATCTTGAGGCAACTGCCGTAGCCGATAGACGACGGGATCCATCGACCTCAGTGTCTCAGCATAGTGGTGCCCGCAGCAGAGATAGCCATGTAATTCCTACCGCCTAAGCCTGCCTTTGCGCGAGAATGTTGCAAGATGGCCGCCCTTTGAGATGAGGAGGAACAACGATGCTAATTGGCAATATTTTGGGGACAGTCCTCACAGCCTCGCGTCAACTCCCAGAGATTCCGGCGGTGGTCTGTGCTGTGCTGAGCACTTGGTGCATACATCTTACTGCGGTCGGTATTTCGCTTAACATGAATGGCGATCTTTCATTGGTTTTACGAAAGCAATATCGCAACCCCTCACTTCGCCCGGCGGCTGAGCCACACCCCAGTACTGGCATCTGAATGGCTGAAACAAATGAGAGTTATTCTCTCCCGTATATGTAGTGGCTTAAACTTCATTTGCTAAATCATGGGCGAGCTCATTTGACTCAATCAAATTAAGAGCCGCTCAATCGTAGCTTCTTTGGGTGATGCCACGGACATGATCACCAGTCAACTCAATGTCTACCCATTCTTGAGATTCCAAGTAGGATTAGATGGTTTGACCATGTACGATGTAGTTAAGCAACTATGCGTTCCCAAAACCATCTGAGTGCTAGTAAAGTCCTCCTGTTCGACATGTAGCGTATAATGCGAGATGTCACTTATTTTGTGAGAACTCCCATGAACTGATGATATGAGCCTGAGTGTACTGAAACATAGCCTCGCAAACGTTCCTGATGCCGTCCTCGAGTCGCGGCTCATCGCAGCTCCTGTACAGATAATTATTCAATAGTGTGACAAGCAGCTTAGTGAATGATCTCCAAAAAAAAAAAAAAAAAAAAAAAAAAAAGTGAGAGAGAGAGGGAGAAAGAGAGAGGGAGAGGGGGAG
>JAMAKW010000114.1:0-96689 GCA_023628315.1 Neopestalotiopsis sp. M2102B
CAGAAGCAGGGAGAGCAGCCGATATACGCGTAGATTCTTACTCTTGCAGTGCCCTCTTTGAACAAGAGGGCGGTGATCTGCGATCTGATCCATTTGGCACGGTCGTCACTGTTTCCTCTTGTTTCAACAATTTTGTCTAGAGCATCGTATATGTCGTCTTTAATCCTTCTACCGGCTTTTCGTGAGGCAACACGAGCAGCGATGTAGGAATCCACGACATGATCAGTAATCACACGCTTCTGTTGACTGTTGTGCGCGTTGGCGTCCCTGGGCGCCGTGGATTTGGCAAATCTAAATGGAACGTCATCAAGTTGAATCGCGAACCGTTCACCGATTTGAGGGACCAATTCTAGATCCGGAGCTGGCCAAACGAAGAAATATCCAGCAACGACGTCATTGACGCGATGACCAGGAAGCTCAAAGGCAAATGTATGACATGCTCGTTGTTTTGCTAGTAACATTGACAGTCTGCTAAACTCAAGCTCGTCGCGCAGGGCGATACTCAGACGGGCCGTCTGTTCCATCACCGAATGGAATGAATTCACTGAGGAGTCAGGCTCGATGAAGGCGCATTCCTGTGTACTAGGCATATCGTCAGCGCTCTTGAAGACGCGTTCTGATACACCTTTGAAGAAGAAGCCGTAAGGGTCATTGCGAGCTCTTGCGATGATTCGTGACAGATATGTAGCGATGATTGGTGTATTGTCACTGTTTTCGGAAATAGAGCGACAGCTTTCAGGAAGAAAGCATTCGACCAGAATATGCTTTTCCGGAAAGTTTGTGCCCCTATCTTGGCTTCGTCTAATGATGGACCTGGCTTTGGCAAGTTCGACGTGGGGAGGGAGAGGCATTTTGTTGCGTGGAACGTATACAAATTCCGAAGTGTTCATGAGAAATGAAATTTTATTGGCGGGAGAGTAACCACCGTCACTTCCAGTATGTAGGTCATACTTGCGACAGAAAGCTGCGTATTGCTCAGCAGTCCAAGACTCGTGTACAGGCTGGGAGGCGGACTTTGGACAAAGCGTCGCCTTGGCGAATGTACCATCGCAGGGCTTCGGCTTGGGACCCTTTGGAAGCCTGTAATCGATCTCGAGTGTTCCGTAACCGAATTCTGCGGTAGCGACTCGGATGTAGGTTCGTTGGCCAGACTCATCACATTGCGCAGCAGACTTGGCGTATCGTCGACGATAGGAGGTCAGCCATCGCCTGTTATTGAAGTTCATGCCATCAAAGTCTGAAACCACAATAGCGGTGAGACCCAAACAAGTATCACGCTTGCGACTGCGGCCACCGTCGGGGGCATGACGTTCAGCCCGCTCGATATCGGTATGGATTTTCTCGTCCATGATGGCCCAAGCAGGATCCATGTCGACAGAAGAAGTGGCGTGCAGAGCTGATGAAGTCGATCATAAGCGTGTGCCAAATTCGTGCACGCCGGGAATAGACGATCGTATGATTTCGGGCTTGTGTCCTGGCTGCTACTTCTGTTGTTGCTGCCAGGGATTTTTATCAAAGAGTGCTGACGTTTATGATTTGTAGCAGAAAGTTTGTAGGTGCGCAGAGAACTCTGCTTAGCCGTCGGAATTTGATGAATGAGGAGGAAAAAATTATTATAAAGTCTTGTGCAAAAAATATTGTGCGCGCGCCATTATCGAATAGAATTGTATGTTAGGAAGGAGCACTGTCAACACTTGAAAGTCTGTTGCTGCTAAGGGAAGGAACGCCTTGTACCATGAAAAGCGTATTGGACTCTGAAACACAGGTTGTGGGGAAGCACGTTCCTGAGCAAGGACAGAAGAGAATTTCAAGATAGAAACGAGTTTGAAAGGAAAGAGGAACGACTTCAAAATAAAGGGTTGATTGTGTAAAAAAAAGCTTTTATCAAGAGAACAGTCCAGTTTCTGACTCCAGGCTGCCTTAGAGCTCGGCGACGAAGTTGTTGCTACCTCTGTTTGGCTCCTCTGAAAGGCCAGAGCACAGAATAATGATACTGACGTTCTGGTAATTCTTTGCTGATTCTGGTTCATGTCGCTACGCACCACGAGCGTTGGTCCTGGCCCATATCCCATTCAGTCCCGTTCACACACATTAAGTGCAATGACCGCTCCAGAACATGTGGACCTGGCCACCCACTGCAATGACTTGCCCGAGCACAAGCCCAAGGACAAGTGCAAGGCCAAGGCTCAATACATTGACGTGGTTGTCTAGCTTCCAGATTCTTCCTATTTGGAGTTTTTGGAATTATGTAAGGTCTTTCGGTCGTTTTCACGGATGGCCGCACGATCAAGAAAAATGCGGAGGACATCCTAGTATTTCATAACATAAATGATACAACTATTTCTCTCTGGTTGTCTACTGGCTTAAAAGCTATTCGTAGATAATCGAAACTTCTGACTATTGCCTATCTTCCAAGCTGCTCACTGATACTATTGATATAAGTGGTTCCAGCAAGCCGAAATGTATCAGGCTCGACATGACTACCACCGGGTGCAAAGTAAAAGTTTTCGCCAAACCCGCCTGTGTTGTTGTATAGAGGCCACTCGCTGACTCCGCTGATCCCGTGGTTATTCGGGTTCAAGTCGTGTATAAAACTCACCCACATGCGACTCATCAGGTTTGCTAAGTCACTGATGGCCTGGTTGTCTGTCGGAAAAATGCCAGCATTTTCTGCATAGCCTTGGCCGTCAAGGTTGTAAAAGACGTAGGCGACTTCGGCAAAGTGGCTGCTACCGAGTGGTGGGCTTGTCTCTCCTGTAGATGTTGAATTCACGGTCATTACTAAAATGTCCTCAAGATGAGTGGTAGAAATTTGAAAGAAAATGGACAACGTACGAGCAGAAATGGGACCATCAAAGTGATACGAGTAAAAAGGCACATCGTACTCGTAGTAAGCATCGCTACGTCTGCGGCGCCAGCTGACGAAGCCGCTGTCCGTTTGAATAGTGACGTAGCGCTTGAACTGCCAGCCGACAGAACCATCAGCGGGTGTCATGTAGCCAGCAGGCAAGGTCAAGGCATCGATGTTGGGGTAGAGAGCCAACATGATTTGAACCGCATCGTCCTCAAACCGGGCCGCACTGAGGCTCGCGATCAGTTCTCCCTCAGTGTCGACAGCTGAACCGCCAAACAGGGTACCCTCGTCACTATTGGTACCGGCAAGCATGGGAGTTCTGGTGAATTTGCCGTCCTTGAGCAGGACAGATGGGTAGTCGGTAAGGAAGTCCCCATCGACCATGGGTCCAAAGCCACCGTTGGTATTGTTCACAATTGCATCGTTGAGCACCTCGTACGGAACCTTGCGGAGACACACCAGAGTGTCGGTGGCGTTATTGCACCCTGTTGCGGCCGTGAGATTATTGTAGGCAGCGTTGCGTATCTCAAGTGACTTCATGGCACTTCCATCTGCGCCGCTTTGGGAAATGATACCACGAAAGAGGCCCTTATCTTTTCCGTCGTAGGCAAGTGCCTGAAACCCGACGCTACCACCGCCTGCGCTCTCGCCGAAAATGGTGATCTTGTCAGGGTCGCCGCCAAAGGATTTGATATTGTCCTTGATATACCGGAGAGCCACGCGCTGATCCTTTAGACCCATGTTGCCAATTCCGGCGTCAAGTGCCTCCTGCGACCCAAGAAACCCCCAGGCGGACAAGCGATAGTCGAAAGAAACGCCAATGATGGGCTTGTTCATCTTTACGGATTGATCCACCATCCAACTCATATTGTATACACCATTTGCGCTATAGTCCATCACCCAGCCACCGCCATGTATGAAAACGCCTACAGGCAGGAGTTCATCGCCAAGACCTGCAGGGCGAATAACGTTGAGTGTCAGGCAGTCTTCTCCAAGTGTAAAAGGCCAAGCTGCACTGTTCTAAAGGCAAGAAGAGTTAGTAGCTTTTACTGAGAAGATTCGTCCTAGGATTCAAGTCTCACTCCGTATCCAACACAGGAATCAGCGTATTCGGTAGCATTCCTGACTTCGTTAAATGTTGTATCAAGAGGTTCAGGATTTTGGAAACGCAGATCGCCAACAGGGGGCTGCGCGTAAGGAATGCCGAGGAAAAGGTCCTGGTTATACCCGGCAACGTATTTGCCTTCATAAGTTCCCTGCTGAACCACAACCTGGGGCGGCATCAAAGCAGCTCCAGAAGCCAGATGCACCAGGGCGGCCAGGGCCTTGAATGAGCTTGCGCGAACCATTGTGAAAATTGACCGTGCCTGGAATCTTGGACGCTGGAGCGAGAGCTGTTGTCTCTAAAGACAAGATGGTAATATGTGGCAGCCATTCTTGTAGTAATTCATCGAAACATGAGTTCTTGGACATTACACTGGGTAGCATATGCAGCCTGCATACGATCGGTTGGGATCACCAGCAGTACCCCAGATTCCCCGGATTTTCTCCCAGTGGTCACTCCTTCTGCATACGTCCAGGAACGGCAAGTTTAAGCACCAAGACAATCGAGGTCGCAGTCGAACCGCCGAATTTGGAGTAGAGCAGCATTTGCCAGATCATGAATACCACGTCTGCACAAGAAGGTCATACTCATCTTCTCCTGCGCTGACCAATCCAATCTCTGGGGACGACGAATTGAACTTGCTCGAAAGGGCCATAGGCGCATTGCTAAGAAGCAAGGAGTGTTTGCAAGCAGTGCCAATCTGAGCTGTGAAAGTGAATGCTGTAAGCCATCCCTAGGCCTCTCGTCAATAGCGCAAACAAATACCTTTGATGGGTAAGCCCGCGCGCATTGGCACCCAGTAGATCATCAGTTGACGGAAAGTCCCGGATGTTTGGCGGAGATAGTATACTCGGCAAGACAAAATCTCGTCAACACTAAAGCGACTCACAATATAGGCAGACAACAGACTGTCGAAACATGCGCTAATCTAAGTTTTAGGAGTTCTTTCTCTTTCTCCCTTTTTAAATTTGATGCGTAGTATATTCATTAGATATTCCTTTTGTGTACTTAGACATGCAATGCATGCGAGGGAACTTGAATCGATTCCGCTGTGGATAGCTTTTGAGGACTGTCTTTGGCGAACAGTGGCGGAATCCTGCAGGTGTTTACGATGATCGTCTGCTTGACGCCTTGGGCCATCAGCAAACTCTCCGAACTATTGGAACCCTCACAAGAGGTTGACGGGCGGATGGTTGACAGGTTCGACAGGATCAGCTTCATTCATCCCCCACAAAATCCCCAGAAAGTGGTCCTCCCCAGGTAGATCCCTTCTTTGCTTCAATTTTGAGTTTCGGGTCTGCGGAAGGTTCCCATCGATCCGGGCTGACGATACCATCTCGTACGAGGGACAGGTCCGCCCATGTCGCACGATGATTGCCAATAGGGAGGGCAGTAGAGGAAGCTAAGCATCAGCCTCATTTGCATGCACGTACCAACGCTGCTTATACCGTCGGCCACGTGGAATATAGCACAAAGCTAGGCCCTGGAGTCCGGCTCAGAGGCTGTCGACGGTAGCGCCCAGGTTATGGCTGGGTTGGCTTGGCTGGCCGTTGGAGGTTGGAAATAGGGCTGGCAATCCGGTGATGGACCACGCTCTCGAACTGACTCGAGGCCTACTTACCTACATAGCACTGGAGAGGAAAAGAGGAAAGGGCCCTGGCCTCCATTCGGCCGACGTCTCGTGACTTCACTGCGGGCCTAACGAGCCACGTTGCTAGCGAGAACCGACGGATCTGCAGGGCGTATGATGCAAATCTGGGACGATTCCATTGGGAGTCTTGGGGAATCCAATTTCCAAAGATTATAGTCTACAGAAAGACGGATGGAATCAAATCACATATTTACCATTTCGCTGGATAACTAATTAATTCGGTAGCGGGAATCTCGAGTTCACCGCCTACCTGTTCTACGAGCCCGTTCGATTCTCAAAGGCCGAGTCTCGGTGGCTATTGACCGGAAAACCCGTGAATTGTGCTCGCTGCCAGATGCCCCGAACACGACTTAAACCGAGGACCGACTGTCGCAACGCTATTATAATCATCTCACAATAGACAGTTGACGGGAAGATACGGAGATGAATGAAACAGAAAACAATTGATGTGCCTACGACTGCATGATGCAACCAATTCAATGATCAGTAGCCTATTATCTTCACCAAGACACATGGTATTTAGAGCCTGGCCATGAAATGCAGATCGTTCCAACTCCAAAATGGCACGGGCTTTGCTTGCTTTTTGCACTGCCTGGGCTTTTGGGCTTTTGGGGGATGCTCTTTTCAGTTTGGGGCATTCGAGGCGGGGAGAGTTGCTGTCATGGTGGGGTAGGGTGTTGGTGCGGACCTAGTCCCGCACTATTAATTGGGAAGCGTTGGGGTTGGTATCGCGGGGTTGCGCCTTATCGCCTACGCTATCTCCTAAGGTGTTCTGAACCCTTCGTTAGATTGACGTAGTCCTTCTCATCCGAGTGCGATCAGCGGCCATTTGCATGTTTGCTTTTGCAGCTTTTCTCGGTAATCGTAAAAGTACACTACCCTCCCACGGGTAAGCAGTACACTATCAGCATTTCAAGGTGCCGTAAATATATTCCGTGCCCTGGCAAAAGCTGTTGTGCGAATGACTGATGGATAGCGGCCCTCTTTTTTACGGAGCACTGTTCTGAGGGGCCTCACTGCAATGTCCTAAGCAAAAGGATTACATGTACTTTGCTGTCACTGGTCTGGTCGGCCCCAATGTGGCTCTTTTGGGATCCCCAGACCCCAGCCCAGCGGAGAGCGGTGACTAATCAGCGCTTGATATGGATCTTCAGTCACGCTGTCAGGTTCTTCTCGCTAAGCCATTAGCAATGCAGACGTCGAAAGAGAAGGCATCAATGGTAAGGATTATGCTGCATCGCCGTGTGCATGAATGGGTGAACGGAGGTCACTGAACACCTGGTAAACATGCTAGGTCATTAGGTGGTTGCCGATGGATGCATCCTAAAGGGACTGGCTCAACTGGCCCTGTCGACGGCGGCCAGCTCCAAAAGCTAACCTAACCTCACTAATGCCCCGCCATGCAGGGTGCGGGGAAAGGGGACGGTGCAAAGGCGAAAAGGCAGATGAGCATCAGCAAATAGTTACAATCGGTAACGTCTAATTACGAACGGTTTATGCACAAATCGCCATAGATGGTGGGCTGAAAGGCACTTTACCTATTCGTGATTGGACAGCGTGCTGCTTAGAGCTCACCGTGATTTGTGGCTCAATGTAGGTAGCCTGGTAGTCTGGTAGTCTGAAATCCCCAATTCGATTCCGCTCGGAAACACATTCAGTTCAATGGAATCATGCAGAGCACGGCACATGAAGCATCAGGTGGACGATCGTAGCTGTATTGTATCAAGGTCATGTCTTCCATTGATCCCTTGGCTTTCAACTAGCAGAACACCCCGGACTCTCGAGGAATAGTTCCGCTCGTCAGTCGCCGTACACATCTGGTACCTTGCCGTCCACGAGAGCTGCACTGGGGGTCGAGTTTGGGTGCTGAAACGAGAAGGGGGGAAACGCGACCGGGCACATCGCGGAGCTTTCGTAGACCAGAAGGGTACCGATCGGACATGTCTGAAGTACTACTGCAGTATAGACCAGATATCCTCGGCATATTATTATCTGTGTCTCGATCCCAGTACCACGCTAGGCGCATACTCCGTGGCCACCGTTCATCCAGTTCACGCAAAGACTCTCCACATTGGTCAAGCAGTGGTGACACAGCTCCATCCTTGGCCACTTATAGCTCGCTTTCTACTACCCCGCCTCTATAATATTTATTACCTGGCTGTCCCTCCTCCAGCCGAAATATTCCTGTCCCATATCATTGCTTCTTTCATCAGCACTTTTTTTTACAACCACTATTTCTCCGACCGAATCCGAATACTTTCCTCGACGAATTGTATCGGATCATCTTACTGTTCAGCCTACCTATTGATACCCATAAAAACCGAAAACACATTCACACAAAATGACTCTGTCAGTCGAGCTCAAGACGCCAGCCACTGGCGCATACACGCAGCCCACCGGTCTGTAAGTAAATGAATATATTTTCGACACGTTATTTTCCCTTTTCAATCAGCTGACATACTCGTTCTTCAGTTGGATCAACAACGAGTGGGTTGAGGGTGCCGACAAGAAGACTTTCGAGGTCATCAACCCCTCCACAGAAGAAGTCATCTGCTCCGTTTCCGAGGCCACTGAGAAGGATGTAGATATCGCTGTTGCCGCCGCACGCAAGGCTTTCGAGGGTCCTTGGAGTAAGGTTACCCCCTCAGAGCGCGGCAAGCTTCTTCAGAAGTTGGCCGACATTGCAGAGAAGAACACAGATCTCTTGGCAGCTGTCGAGTCTCTTGACAATGGCAAGTCTATCACCATGGCAAAGGGAGATGTTGGTGCCGTTGTTGCCTGCCTGAGATACTATGGTGGCTGGGCCGACAAGATTACCGGAAAGACCATTGATGTCAACCCCGACACCTTCACATACACAAGAATGGAGCCCGTAAGTCGAATTTGTGCCCTACTTGTCGAAAAGATCAAAACTGACTCTTAAATTAGCTGGGTGTTTGCGGTCAAATTATCCCCTGGAACTTCCCTCTGCTCATGTTCTCGTGGAAGATCGCCCCTGCTCTGGCCACTGGAAACGTTATTGTCATGAAGACTGCCGAACAAACTCCTCTCAGCGCTCTTGTCTTCGCCAACCTCATCAAGGAGGCTGGTTTCCCCCCTGGAGTTGTTAACGTTATATCTGGATTCGGAAGAGTCGCCGGTGCTGCTCTCTCCTCGCACATGGACGTCGACAAGATTGCCTTCACTGGTTCGACTCTGATCGGTCGTACCATCATGAAGGCGGCTGCCGACTCCAACTTGAAGAAGGTTACCCTCGAACTTGGTGGCAAGTCTCCCAACATTGTCTTCAACGACGCCGATATTGAGCAGACTATTTCGTGGGTCAACTTTGGTATCTACTACAACCACGGCCAATGCTGCTGTGCTGGTTCTCGTATCTACGTCCAGGAGGGTATCTACGACAAGTTCCTCGAGGCCTTCAAGAAGCGCGCTCAGGCCAACGCCGTTGGTGACCCCTTCGACGAGAAGACTTTCCAGGGTCCCCAGGTCAGCCAGCTGCAATACGACCGCATTATGGGCTACATTGAGGAGGGTAAGAAGGCCGGTGCCAAGGTTGAGACCGGTGGCGAGCGCCACGGTGACAAGGGCTACTTCATTCAGCCCACTATCTTCTCTGGTGTCACCCACGACATGAAGATCATGCAAGAGGAGATCTTCGGACCTGTCTGCACAATTGCCAAGTTCAAGGACGAGGAGGAGGTCATCAAGGCCGGTAACAACACCACCTACGGTCTCGCCGCCGCTGTCCACACCACCGACCTCAACACCGCCATCCGTGTCAGCAACGCCTTGAAGGCTGGAACCGTCTGGGTTAACCAGTACAACATGCTCAACTCGCAGACTCCCTTCGGTGGTTACCACGAGTCGGGCATTGGTCGCGAGCTTGGTGAAGCTGGTAAGTTCATACTGCTGTTTTCTCCTCCTGACATGCCTTCGGGGGCATGACCTAAACGTAACTTTGGATGCTGAATAACGACTAACATTTTCGAATAGCTCTCGCAAACTACACACAGAACAAGTCTGTTGCCATCCGTCTGGCTGGTGCCATCTTCTAGACACACTTTGATACAGTGTTTGATACCTCGAGGGCGGAATATTGAATTGTGTAATCTGGAAGGAACAATTGACGATATGAAACGAAATAGCTACGGTCTACAAACTTCTAGCTGATGAAGAAAGTTTGTGCGGCCACTGGCTGGAATGCGAACATAGGAAATGTCTATGGCTCTAGCCTGCCCAGAAAGTGGACAAGCTAGTTAGGTGAACAAAATGAGTCACATGAGTTTATGTAAATCAGTTACCAAGAAAGCATACCTCTGATCCTGTGTGGTCCAACTGGTGAATGCGTGGCTGTTGAGATATGCGCCAGTGAACAAACAACCTGCTTGGGCATGCAGCCTGCTAAACCCTTACTATCTAGCCCAGTGAATAAGTAATTAGGCACCAATGTCCAGCCACGAAGCAGACTGCTACAGTCGACAGCTATGATATTGTTCCATCTTGGATTGTTCCAGCACTATGCGAAACTCTGCCGGCTGCCCCCGCGACAATGCAGAGGCGGCGCCGGTGGTGGGGCCGCGATAAGTGGACCCATTTCGGAAATCCGCCTTTGTATAAAATCCCAGACCGAGCTTTCCAAAAACCTCTTTGAAACAAACAAACGTTGTCCCCGTCACCCCTCATCTCTCATTCTTTTTTCCCCATTTCCCTCGACTTCTTCTTTGCCCTCCACCTACAACATCACCAACAGCTCCTCCAGGCTATCCCTCAGTGGCCTGGGGGAGGCTACCCCATCTACAACCATGGAACGCGCGGTGCTCTCTGGAGTACAAAGGTCCTCCTCTACATCTGAAGAAACACATAATTCCGTAACTGGAGTATGTCGTGTAGGTGCCCGCGGGCGCTACACCGATCGCGATGCATAGGAGCACTGCATCACAAGAATTAGATCACTTTGAACCAAACCAAACGCGCACCTTCCAATTTTTCCCACCCGCTCATCCCATCCGTGCTCCTTCCTCTCAAACGCACTTCTGACAACCTTCGTGTGTTTGTTCCCCGACAGCGACTCCCAGATCAAATGTAACATCTCATCATCGATTCTCATTATGCGCACCCTTCACGATTTCCAACAACACAACCTTTGCATCAGACGCTCGGCATAACGATCCGATTTGACACAGGACATTATTATTCCACAAGTACATTGAAAACTACGCGAAAACTCTCTCCTCGAGCAGATCTTTACCCATGAAATGAGTACGTCCATTGTATGGTTGGTTGCACAGTCCCAGAGGACTGGTAATCCTTCATGCAGCATAGGAGCTCTACAGCATGAAAATGACTCTTACAACACTACAAATTTCGCACAATCTTCAGTTACCTTGGAATCATCATGATCCTCGTCACTCGTATCCAACCACTGTGTCTTTGACAGTGAGCCAGCGCCTCAGGATACTCCAAAGAATCACTCCCAGGACCATGACCAGGATAGCAGCATCGCTTACCGAATTCTGCTTCGGTATGATAGGAAGAGCCGACATCGAAGGATCAAAAAGCGACGTCGCCAGAACTGGCAGGAGCCAAGCAACGGACGGATACTCTTCGCTCTCCAAGCCATCCCTTCGAATCCTTTTCAACATTCTCGAGAACGAACAAAGAGCTCTAGAGGCTTCCATGAAAGACCCAACAAGAAGAATTTGACAGCTAGACAAGCACACGAGGACGGGCCGGGACCGACGCCCATGGTTTGTGACCCTCACAGGTCACCCCAGAATCAGCAACCACCGGGAAAACTCATTTTCCCCGGAGAATCGTAGACACAGTCCGTAGGATAGGTCGCAGAACTCCACGGGGCGCTCTAGAGTCGGATACTAGAGCGTTTCTATCAGCCACTCACAGTGTTACCACCAGTTACAGTGCTAACACACCCCTCGTCAACTCTCCTGAATCCCTTCTCTCTTCTTCACGGACAAGCCCAAAAGAAACAGTCAACCGGTAAAGAAAGCACATGATGCTGTATTTTTCCGGGATGGCTCCGTATAAAGGTCGGGCCTTTGGAAAATGCACATGGTACGCACAACGGAGAACGCAAATCTTGGTACTATTCCCTATCGTTTGAGTCCGCCTCCGCAGCTTTCATGCTGTCGAAAACGACCTCTCGTCATGGCAATCATGGGAAGCTCAATCCAAAGGCCTTTCTCTCCCTCCAAAGCAACACATATCGCCATGCCTGGGGTATGCCTCACAGATACCTACAGGTGTTGCACTGGGTGTGATGCATAGAAACATTGCATTACGAAAATCAGATTACTTTGGATTGAAGTTCCCCGTGGTCCCTTTCCCTCTCTCTCGACACTCGATTCAGCCTTCATCGACATGCCTTCCCAACCTTGACTAGGCAAGTAGCTTCCCACAGCAGTCATGGTAGACCATGGTTCTGATACTGGTTATTGCCGGGTCGACCATTCGGCTGGCCATCCGTGGAACAACATCGCTTCTTGCAGCTGGGAACTGGTTTATCCCTTTGTTCCCCAGCTTACAATTCAATACGAATGCATGCCCCATGGATGCAACCCACTAGCCAAGTCTACTTCTCGGCCGTTTCAGTCAAAGTCTTGTGGAACAAGTAGTCGTCTGCTGCTATTCTGAGCGTGAGCGTGAGGATGCCATGCCAGTGCTCCGAGCTCGACTAGTGACATCGTACACCTGGTCTGGGCAGGGGCATGTTCCCAAGGGCTGTAGTGCATGGCACACAATCCCCGGGCGCTCTTATCATGAAGATGTTGTCTCTCGTCCTTCAAGCAACGACTTGGTACACATGCACTGAGCTCCTCCAAGCTTACCTGGACGAAAGTATGAACTCTCTCTGCTGGCAGCACGTCAACATTATTCTCTTGAACTCAGAAGGCAAGAAACTCTTTTGTGCGATCATGACCACCAACCACGTCGGCTCTTGTGTGTAAGTCTCGCTTGATGGCACCGTCCTATGCAGTCGGAGTTCGAGCATTTCTAGTGCTAAAACAAATCCATTTCTATTAGACTCGACGAGCCAGCCAAGGACCTTCCTACAAAACCATTGAACTCCATGATACAAGGTTCAATCGTTTCTGTTTGGCGGTCTTAGCTGCAACCCACCCACTGTCCGCTTCTTACACTCCCATCCGCAACCGGCTTCTTCAGTTTCCTTCCTTCAAACCTTCTATATCCATTGACGATAGCCACCGGCCTCCAAGCATCGAATCTGCAGTCTGTCACGAACCTGGATGACTTGGCTTGCAGGTAATCCGCCGGTATGCACCAGCTGTGTGTTGTGATTGTAAGCTGATAAGCTCACATGGATGGAGCTCACCAGTTGCCTATCTATGGGACTATGGACCGGACTACCGTGGTGCCGGTGGCCGGTCACCATTGGGATGGTCACTGCCATCACACAGTCAATCAAGAATGAAATCAGGTCTGTTCCTGGGGGCTTGCAGAAGGTGTTTGTTTTTCCACGAAACCAACCAAGGTCAATGGGCGAGTTACGACAACAGATCCGGCAGTAGTCAAGCACATTACAGCACAAGTTTAAGGAGTTTGAACAACTCAAGCAGCTGATCCACACCCAACGATCGTCCATTGTGATGCTACAAGAACAATTCCAGCAGTAGACAAGTCAGCCAGTCCATCGTCCACGGCTGATCGCACCTGCTGCGATTGTTCATCACTGTGACACCGGGTACCGGCTTTTCAAGCACCTATGGCTCCCCGGATGACGTGGTGGTCAACGTCAGATCGGCGGTCAGTCCCTGGTTGATGCCAACCACTTTGACAGCAGCCCGCAACACTGATCACCACCTTGATCATCTCACCGACCACCACACTGGCAACAGAACAGCCACGCCCTGTTCTGCGATACAGTCATGGTAGACCATGGTTTTGATACTGGTCATTGCCGGGCCGCCGGCCATTCATCCGTAGATAGATGTTGCTTGCAGCTGGGCACTGGTCCATCTGACCTTTTGTTCCTCAGCTTACAATTCAACACGAATGCATACCCGTGGGTGCTGCCCACCAGCCAAGCCTACCGGGTACGTGACAGATACCATCAATCACAACGCCACTCACGGCGCTGTTGGCCAAGATCTGATCGATGAACCAGCCACATCAGCATCTCCACCGACAGCCATACAAGACAATTGATGATGAAGGCCACGGGATTGAATGCATGGATGAACTGAACTGACTGGTTCCGCGGTAAAAGATTGGACTGGCCTTGATTCAGAGGTCCGAATGACTTACAGGGGTGGATTTGAGAGCTCCGACCTTCATTTTTCATGCTTCATGCGACCTGGTGAAAAACTCACGGGATGGATCCATTGATCCCAATGGACTGGACTGTAATTAGATTATTATATAGCACTGTTTCCTCGAAACCAAGGATATGTGTTGTGATCAACACTCTCGTTGGTGTTCTCGAGTCGAGGCAGATGTCATGCCTTCACTTGGCGTCGCATCCTACCTTACAAAAATGTACTTTGCGAAATGAAAAATTTCCCCATCTTAATTCTGCTATGAAGCCTCACCAGACATTCTTTTACAATTTGTTGACTGAGGAGTATGTCCACTGCTCACGTGCAAGTCTTTTGAAATAGTTAAGACCAGACTCTATGCTTGTTTGGTATAGTTAATGATAATTCGCAGTTGGGACATTTGTTCCAATGGGATTTGTCCAAATGGCGTGCATGTCTATAGTGCTGTCTGACATTCAGGTACGGCCCGCTTGGCCAGCACAGTTTACTACCAAGATATTACCCCTCTGCTCCACTATATGGATGTGCTTATCTTAGCTCTGCATGGCATTTTACAATCTCCCATGATACCTAGAATGTCAAGCTTCGCAAAAAAGCAGTCCATTGAATGATGCTGAAATAAATTGGAAAAAGACATGATTTTAATAGGTGGAAACATTTGAGACAAAATGGCAAATATTGTGCATGTATATTTTTTTAAATCCAAGAAGATAAATCTTGGTTCAATCGTGCTAGATGTACACCTCAATCCACAACTTGTGTATCTGATCTTATCTTATCGCCGGGGCAAGTTTTCAGGGCATCGCGATCGGCATGTCGCCCAAATTTTTGGTCGCCATCAACCTTCACCCAAGCGAATAGCCCAGCCCCCCGATTAGCGACGCCGTCGCATTCTTCGTGAGAGTGTCCGGTGGTCACTCTATGACCGGATATTGTTCTTTCCTTTGTTTGCGACATGGACGAACTCAGTGCTGCGATTGAGGCGGCAGCTGCAGCCGCGGCGGCCTCGTCGCAAGAGCCGCCAGAGCAGCCAAAACTACCAGAGCAGTCAGAACTGTCAAAGCAGCCAGAACAGCAAGAACAGCCCAAAGAGCCAGAACAGCCGAAGAGTATGTACACAGAAGTCGCAATCTCTTCCAACAATAAACACGAATGGAGGGTTTCACTTCTGGCGCCGTTGCGCAGAGCCCTCCATAGGTCATTCATTATCGACATTTAAAGTAGTGCTAACTCGCTCGTCTACTAGGCCCCGAGGTGAAGATGGAAATCAAGCCCGAACCTGTCTCGCCTGAAGTTGCTCCTCCGTCACCCGTGAAGCGCGCTCGATCTCCGAATGAAGATGCAGAGACAAGCAACGAGAAACGACAAAAGCTGGACGTCGTCGAGGACCAGAGCCTTTCCAAATCCGATCCTCTTCCCCTTCCAGATCTAGGGATAGAGCCAACGACAGAACTAGACCCGACACCGGTTGCTGATGCCGAACCGATGACCGACATAGATCCTGATAATGTTGCCGACATGGACGAAATTACCAAAATGATCCAAGCAGCTCAAGAAGCTGCCCTGGCAGACCAGGTAGCACAAGACCATCCCGCTTCTGACTTTCACAATGAAGTCAATGGCATTGGCGGCGACGAGGATCACACACATCATGATCTAGACCTGAACAGCATCATGGCGAGTATCACCAATAGCCTAGATGCTGGCGGGGATCTGGACACCAACGGGGATCTGCTGAACCACGACAGTACAAACGATCCTCTGGCACTACCGGATCTGTCTGCATCTCTTCAAGCTACACCAAAGAAGACCACGATATGGAGCAACCGGGCGCAATACACGCGGCAGACGTATATACTGCCAACGTTGGGCAAGGTCGCTGTTGATATCCTCATTGCCTTGTCCGAACAACCACTGGAAGATACAATCACTGCACTCAACGACCCGGACAATAGCACTGTCGGCAAGGAATATGTATTGCTCAGGTCTTTCTTCGATTCCTTGCGGAAACAGCTGTCGGAGGACTTTCCACTGCTCTATCCCGATCAACTCGACATTAGCAGCCCCGAAGATCGCGAGATCATCCGGATAGCTAATTTGGCTACATCGTGCGCGAGCATGTTTGGCGCTAATGAGCTGGGCTGGCCTGATCTAAATACCAGCTTTCTGAGTACATTTGTAGCTGGCGGACAGCAAATGGCAACTGAAGAAGCCGACCTGTACCTTGGCCTCAAAACACAAATGTTCTTGACTCTGCTTGAGTCCGAACAGTCTAAACCAAGGAACCAAATACTTGAAGAGCTCTTCGTGACTGGACAGGAGGATTCTCTAAAGAAGCACCATCCCGACCTACCATTGGCCCAGTCTGAGACCAAGTTTCTCACCGATGCCGAGATCCGGAAGGCAATGCTTTTGAACGAATCCCACGATCAGAGCAGCATTTGTAAGTAGCATGTCTATTGTGCTCTCCTTGTATGTTACTGACAAGGAGTATAGTGGCGTTGAGCCAACAATACACCTATGAAGCTTTCTTAGACGAGCTCAGCACTTACCTGGACAAGCATATGGGAAACATCGAGAAGTTGGGATCAAGCCCAACGAGCGTGTCTGCTGATGCTGAGAGTACTGGTCTTTTTGACGGCGTTAACGGCCTTGATAGCTTCGATATTGATGCAGCTATCGCGGAGGCAGCAAAGGCCGCATCAGAAGCCGTAGGAACGAACGGAACCTCTAACAATGTCGTGGCTGAGGACCTCGCCGCTCTCATCTCGTATGCGTCCGAGCAAGCACAGGGCTCAGGATCGACCGAAATGTCACCAGCGGTTCTGTCTACAAGCGAGAGTGCCATGCGTGCCACCAACTTGGCTTTGCAGACAATGCAACGCAATCAATATCACCCAACCACAGTGCAACAAAGTACAAATGGAACGTCAAATAGCCAACATGTATCCCACCAGCCACAACAACAAGCAGCCCAGCAGCCAGCTCAGCAGCAGCAGTACTATGCTTACTCCCAACAAGCCAATGGCGGTGTACAACAGGCCCAAGGTTCGGACAGAGTCGAGCTTCCTCCTGGCCAGCATGCTTCTTCAGAAATTCTGTATGAGAGAGCCAGACAAGCTGCCGCCGCACGATCCAGCACTCATGCCCGTAGAGAGGGCTCACATTCAACGAGACGGCCCTGGAGTCCCGAGGAAGAGAAGGCTCTGATGATGGGACTGGACATGGTAAAAGGCCCCCACTGGTCCCAAATCTTAAGCTTGTTCGGCCAACAGGGCCGTATGAGCACAATTCTTGCCGACCGTACGCAGGTTCAGCTCAAAGACAAAGCACGAAACTTGAAACTGTTCTTCTTGAAGACAAATTCGGAGATGCCCTACTACCTTCAATGTGTGACGGGCGAGCTCAAGACTCGAGCACCCACGCAGGCTGCGAGAAAGGAGGCCGAGGAGCGCGCCAGGCTTACATCAGATCCCGATGATCAAGCTCGCGTCAGTGCTACCATGGCTTTGGGCAGTCTACATAATGGTAACCCGGCAAGGCCTCAGCCAAAGCCTTCACCATCAAAGCCGGGAATTCCTGGTCAAGTGGGCCACCACAGCCACGCGCACCCAGCCATGTCACATGCCTCTCAGCTGCAAAGGACAGCGTCTGGTCATGTGGCGGCCCATTCACCGACACATTCTGTACACAACTCGCAGCATGTCCAACTGGCTCAGGCCGCTCAGAAAAATCATGTCAACGGCCAGCCTGCACACACACATCATATGCAGCAAGTGGCACCAAGGCCACCCCATCATGCGCAGAATCAAGTGCCCCTGAAGCCGCAGCCAAGTCAGCAGCCGCCATTGCAACCGCAAAACGCCCAACAGCAAACACTGCACAATCACCAACGGGCAGCCAATCCTGTCCATCATCAGACGTCTCTGCACCAGCAACATCAACAGCACCAACGGCTTCAACATACTGGCCAGCCACAGTCTCAAGCGCAGCGCCCGTTGCAACAGCAGCCACAACAACCACCACGACAGGTTCACCCGCAGCCGCAACAGCATGCCTCGCATACGCCACTGCAGCAACAGCAGCAGAAGCCATTGCAGCCTCAGCCAGCACAGCATCAGCCGCAGCCTCAGCATCAACCGCAAACTCATTCCCACCTACAACACCAGCCTACGTCTACAGCCCAAGCACACAATCAACAAGCCCACGCACAAACTCCACAAGCCCAGCAAGCTCAACCGCAGGTTCAACCTCACGCTCAAGCACCAGCCCAGTCACAAACCCCAGCCGCTGCACCGCCGAAGCCAGAGGATCATGGCATCAAGCACGAGCCTCTGAACGACGAAGAAGCCGGCTTATTGGAATTGAAACGTTTCATGAGCCAAGAGAACAGCGCTGAGAGCCAGGACCAGAGCATTGAAGCTGCCTTGCTTGCAGCCTCGGCCGCCGTGGCAGCGCAGCCAACGAGGTAACAAGGCTCCCATCGAAGTGAGCTTTATAGCTATGATTGTGGACTTATTGGAACCGCAATGTTGCGGTTGATTCATTGATCGGATCTCAATAACGATGATGTGTACGTAAATGATACCCCAGACACCGCTCTCGCGTGTCATGCTTGTTCCTGTAGGAAACAAACAAAATCTTGAATCGATCCTCAAATATCAGTGTTTGCCCATCGCTACTCGGCAACGTTCACGAGAAACCAGTTGAACGGTGCTAAACAAATAATCCGTTGATTTCCGCATCCGAGAGTGCTTGTGACCTGATTGGGAGAGACCAACGACAAATCTGCTTCAGAACCTGGAGCTATGAGATAATAACTTCCATGACCATTCTTTACTTGAAGCACCCCGAAGATTGCCAGCCCATCCATACCGCCCTGGGGTGTGTATCATACAAAACAGATCAGTCCTTCTCGATGTATCAGCTACCGACTCGGAGACTTCGCACTTTGTTACGCGCGCATGCTGTTTGCTTGATGGGCACTCGTCTGATTCGTTTCGATCGCCTCCTCTCGACCGTGTAGCCGTGCGACGTGACGCATGGCAAACTTTCGGATGCAAAAAAGCTTTCCCTTTCAATGCCAGCGTTGACCCGAGTGACTCATTATCATTATGCTCGCTTTGACCAGAGGGAAATCGCCCCAAACTATATCACGCACGAGTACTCTTGGTGTTTGTCAAGCTCCTTCGTGGCCGAGAAGATCTTTGACCTGTCGGCTTCTCTTGTTGCATCGCGGATTCATGATGCCTGGATTGTTCCAAAGCTTGAAAGTAGCTTTGCAAAAGTCGAATCACCGTCACGGTCTTGGACCTCCACCTGGAACACGTTCACTTGGCAAAAAACGATCATGGACGGGCTACAACAAGGACGCAAAACCGAGCTACAAAACATGGCGATTATGTGCCCACACGCATTGCAAGAACCAGTCCGAAGCGTATGCCAAGGGTCGAAATTATGGATTCCTTGCATCACCTTATTGCAGCGATCATGCCTGTCGTCACTGGGACTATGGGCAGCCGTGCAAGAATTCGACAAAGAAGGATGAACCTCTCTGTGACATTCGTAAGCAATCCCATTTGCACGAACTAGTGCCTTCCAACAAGTTATAAGACTAAAAGGTGCTGTTGGTAGATAAGGAGTGTAATGACCCTAGATGCGGCAATATTCCCAAGCTGATAGGCAAGACCAAAAGAGCACCTTGGTGCATAGATCGTACGACGACCGCGCTACACAATACAGCTTCAAGCTAACGCGCACACAGACGGATGTGTCAAGGATGGCTGCAAGAATAAGAAGGAGATCAAGAATGCAAGTCTCAACTCCAAGTACTGCCTCAAGCATACTTGCGTCGAGGCCGACTGCCTCGAGATTGGCGATAGTGCTCTTAACCGATGCGAAAAACATACATGCGCTTTTGCAACATGCCTCGAGCCGGTGACGCCGGGTGACGAGCCCATGGCGAAGTTCTGTACAAGGCATAGGCAGTGCAAAGCAGCGACATGCAACCAAGACGTTCACTTCTCTGACAGCCGCGGGGCTCTCAAGTACTGCAAGGACCATTACTGCGCCTTTGGACACGATTGCGATGAGCAGCGCCATGGCACCTCGTCTGCCTGCGAAAAGCACGTCTGTAGGTTCCTTGGGTGCAACGAGAAGAGATCCGGGACAGCGGGCTCCTTGTTTTGCAGCGAGAAAGAACACGAGTGCAAAGAAAGTCAGTGTATCCGGGAGACTTTTACGCCAGCCAAGTCCGGATACTGTCTTTACCATATCTGCCGCGAATACTTACCGCCAAATAATTGTGCTAGTCAAGGAGACCAACAGAAAGGAGGCTATTGCGACAAGCATGAACGGTGTGTCGAGGCTGGCTGCAATAATTTCCGTTTTATTGATGGCAACGGAGATCGACAGACCAAGTGTGAAGACCGTAGGTTCTTGGATCGCACCCATCAAAATGCCAATCAACAGTGACTTACCATTTCACAACAGACCTCAGACCCTGCGATGCGCCGGGCTGTGGCAAGCCCAAGGTGGCCAACGGACGGCGTTGCAGCGACCACGTCTGCTTGGCCAGCAACGACTGCCAGGGCATCCGGGTGCCATTGTCGATGTATTGCAGCGCCCACAAGTGTGCCATCTTTGCTTGCCCGAACCAGCGCCGTCTGGCGGATGGAACCGTGTCGTTCCCGGCGCTGATGGCGATCGACCCGATGCTGCACCTCGTAATGAGCTCCGGGACATACTGTGCCAAGCACGCCTGCGCCCAAAACGGCTGCTCCGAGCGCACCCTGAATGACGGCAAATTCTGCGCTTCTCACACGTGTAGGTATCAGGGCGGATGCGCGGCCGAGGTCCAGGACCAGAAGAGATACTGCGCGGTGCACGTGTGCCAGGCGAGGAACTGCGCCGGCGAGGTCGTCGAGAACGGACAGTTTTGCGTCGCGCACACCTGCCACGAGCCGGGCTGCACCGCGGAGGCGCAGGCCAAGGGGCGATACGCCGGCTGGTGTCGATACCACGAGGAGGAGAGCAGCGACTCGGACAGCAGCTACTTCAGCTGCTGCAACAGCAGCAGCGACGACGATTATGACCATGGGTGGGGAAATGTGCCATGGCCGGGATGGCCTGGTTTCGCAACAGCGACAGGAGGTGGTGGCAGCCGTCATCGACGAGGCAGGAGGCGCGGGAGACGTAGTCGCCGGGGAGCAGCTCCCGGGTTCCCTTAGTGAGTATAATATCTTGGACATTATTCCCATATTTTCCGCCTTCCTCGTGCTAACGACAGCCACCCCAGGCGCCACATTGAACTAGTCCCATGCCGATATTGGTGGTTTTTTATGGAATCAAGGCCTGACATAGATCCGGTTGGGCTGGGCTGCCTTGGGACAGACAGGTGTGTTGACTCGGTCGTTATTGTATGGCCTTCTAATGGCTTTCCAAACCGATTGTCTGTGTGTTCATCCCGGAGTAGCTTCAAAGCATAAATGGCACGTCCCCCATCACCTCAAGCGGTACCTAGTCTTGTTTCGAGTGAGGAGGATTGAGTTTGAGAAGAAAGTATTTGCATGATTCGGGTATCAATGCAAGCAGTAGGGCTATTAGCGTACTCTCTCGTCAATAAATGGTGATGATAAGAAATCGGAATAGTCTTATGCTGGACCCTGAATTTCTCGAGTCATTAGCTAGGGCTGGCAAACCGTTCGACTAAGATCGCATAGTCAAGCCACCGCTTGCGTGGCTTCGAGGTTATTTGCGACTGGTTGAATTCGCACAACAGATCATAATCCATCTATCCTTTTTTGAGATGTGATGCCTCTAGCAAAAGTCTCTCTTCCAGTCGGCATCTCTGGCACAGTTCCGCCGACTTGGAACGCTTTTCCTGTATGATCATGACTCATGTTGCCTGCTCAAGAGCTAAGAATCATAATCTTGGCACCGACCTTGCAATAACCACACGCTGATCCCACATGGTGCAAGGAGAAAGAAAAATGATGAAGCGAGTTGAAGTTGTTAGTCTGCGCACGCTCAACGTTGCGGAGGTATCATCGCCGCATCCGCAGCTGAGGCCCACTAGCTCACCACAACTGGGTACCATCCACGCAATATTCACAGATTCGCTTAGGGATCCAGGGACATAAGGACTCTTCAACTGCATAGGCATCTCATTAGAACGAACCCTATTGCCCCTGAGTCAGGACTCAAAACACCCGAACAGGTAGTTATCTGCGGCTCTACCCGCGTGTGACATCCTTCTTTCACCACCAGGCACTACCCCAACACTAATGAAAGTGCATTCGGCCCTCGGGGACCTGAGCTAGGCATGATTTGTTTTGCGAATCCATGAATTGTATGGAGACCTTATCTAGGAAAATTGAAATCAAACGGAAATATTCACAGCTGAAGAAAATATTCCCAGAAGAGTAGCTGTCCGAGGAGCAGGGGTTGGTCCTTCTTGAAGGGGGCAATTCCTGTGTCTTGAACAAAGATTCCCATGTTTTTTTTAAGTTTTTCACACTTCCCACGTTCATTAACCGCGATTACCGAAAGTTCAGAACAACAAAGTTTTCTTGGCCCTTGGACTTGAACCACCCGGTCGGTAGCAGTCCATTTGCTTTCAGGCAAACACGCGAGCGTATGGGGCATTCTGCTGCCCGGGGGCCTCTTCACACACCGCCATGTATAACCCATACACGACAGAAGCTTGGATAGAATATGCCATAAGCTTGCTAATCATCCTCATTCGCATCGGGTACCGATGCAGCGTGGTGGGATGGGACTGGGCCGGCGACGACTACATTGCCGCCTTTGCAGTACCATTATGGACGGTATGATTGGGACTCCGATTCCTTTGCTCCGCCCAATCGGAGAAAATAAGAAACCATGGGGAAACATTGAAGCTTATTTTTTCATCTATCTGCAGGGAGTCTTGTGCATGCTGCAGATGATTAGCGAATATGGCAGTATCACTGGCATGACCGACGCAAAGGCAGTGCTCCTGACCGATGACGAGATCAGAAGGATTGAGATTGGAAGCAAATGCCTCTTGGCAGGATGGTGCCTCTACGTTACCATGATCTTTTGCATGAAGGGGTGTATGCTGTTTGTATACCAACGACTCACGTACGTCGCCCAATCATCGTTTCATACTTTGTGGCTTGCGTCTGGTTTGCTCACAAGTTTGTCAAACAGGTTCCAACTCGAGCAGCAGCGCCTCGTCAAGATTGCATCCGTGCTGACGGTCCTGGCGTACATTTCGACCATTATGGTCTGTCTCACCCGTTGCATGCCCTTTCACAAGAACTGGCAGGTGTACCCATATCCTGGTGGTAAGAGTTATGCCCAAGACAGAGTCGCAGTTTCGGAACAATATTGACATGACACAGACGCTTGCGCACTCAATGTACCAAACTATCTTGCTCTCATTGTAACCAATGTTACGTAAGTTGTTATACTATGTTGAAGTCTTGTCGCATCTCTAACAACATCTTTAGGACTGATTTGGTCATTCTATACATTCCAATGCCCTTACTATGGGCAGTCAAGATGCCGCTACGGAGAAAGGTTCTGTGTGGATTCTGGCTGTCTTTGGGCTTCTTCATCATCATCGCCGCCCTGCTGAGATGCATCCTGTGCTTGAGCGACCCGACCTCGATCAGCCTGGGCACGATTTGGTCGATCCGCGAGACCTTTGTCGCCATTCTGGCCGTCAACATTCCCGTCTTGAAGCCCCTCATCTTTTGGGTCACGACCTTCCTCGACGACCTTCTCAGCAGCCAGCGGTCCAAGCGGAATGGGAGCAAGGCGACACCATATAATCTTGGCAGTGGAGTCAGCGGACTGCCTCTGGGCCCACTGGATCGGAGGTCGAATCGACGGTCGAACGCGCTGAAGAGCCACAACGGCAACGGCTGGACGACCGTCGGCGGCGGAGGCAGCGAGGAAAGAATTGTGGATGATAACCATCTCCCGGTACTGGTGCCCCACGAAAGTCACAACGACAAGGAAACGTCCATCAACTCGAGCGAACAAGATCGCAAAACAGCAGACGACGGACAAATCTGGGTCGTGGTAAGTCTACACAATTATGCACGAGTATCTACTACGCCTATGAAAGAACGGAAACTGCTAACACGTCTTGACTTCCTAGAACACCTTTTCCATATCCGACAACAAGGATAAAATCACATCATCATAATAATGAGGGGGAATGGAAGGATGTACCACCCCCACCACCAAATACAACATAATATACACCACAGTGATGGACAAAAAAGTCACGACGGCCTACATCATAGACTTAGATAATACCATACTCACGGCGACGTCTTTTACTTTATCGAATATACGAATCACGATACCCCTTAGTCACGGACAATTGTTTTTCTTCTGGCAGCAGTGTCTTTACCTGGCCGGCACGTGTCTGCTGCGACTGCGAGGGAAAACTTTACATGTACAGCCAAACTCAATTGACTCCATGATTCTCTGCTTCGTGGTTCAAATGTGACGGACGACTTGAATGTTCTAGGGAAACCTTCTGACATGAGCAGCTCACTTAGCGCTATTTTGGCTTGCAGCAGCGGCCCGGGCCACTATGCTCATTACCACTGTGAGAATAATGCTGCTGCCTAGGCCATATTAACGCAATGCAGTGCGCAACCTACAACTCAAACAATGATGATTACACACCCGATCTCCATCATCGCAACTTTGAAGGCAAGCTCTGTAGTTGCAGCTTGTACGACTCGCGGGAGCAAAGGTCGGCCAATTCCTCTTGTTCGCTCTCCTTGAGAAAAAGCCACCGTCTCTGCCCTCTCTTCAACACCAATCAAAGAAACCATGGCAGACGAACCGCCAGTTCTCAAGGTCCCCAATGAGATACTCTTGAGGTCTTTTGATTTTCTCACAACAACCGAGGCCCCCTACCGCTTGACCTGGCCGCTCGCGCTGGTCTGCAAGAGGTTCTACACCCTCGCCCAGCCCATCATCTGGTCGCACGTCACCTTTCAGAATGACGACTGGGACCACGATCCGCTGTGGAAGCAGCCGGGCCACAAGGCGCGTGTGCGCAGCCAGAGGTTGAGAGAGTGCCTTAAGATTGCGCCGCACTGCGTCTCGTATGCCCGGCACGTGTCTCTCCTGGGGAGGGGCGAGATTGGCTTTACCAATGCCATTGACATCATCCAAGACTTCCCAAAGCTGCAGCGGCTGGACATCGAGAGCGTGCGCAATATCAGTAGGATCTGGGATAATTCCAGTCGGAGGGGGGATCGATTTGTTGTCGAGGACCCGGATCTGGCAGCACCACCTCCCGTGAGTACCTGGCGTATTGCTCGTTGAGAATTGCCTCGCGTTGACCGAATCTCATGGCAGAGTCTCGAAGGTTCAGCAGGTCTTGAAGAGCTTCACGTGAGCCGATTCAAGTTTGGGTCGCCAGATGCTCTGCGCAATTTTCTACTGTGGCCCAAGAGTCTGAAAGTGTTCAGTATCGATGAACTCGCGTCTGATGGCTATGATTGGGACTATCTGTGAGTACACGACATATCGACATCCTCCTTCAGGTCCCTGTTTTGGAGAGTGCGGCTTCGATATTGTTCTATGACACGAGATATTATTGTCTCCTGAATCATCTATTTGCTGCCTCCAACACAGCGTTACAGGAGGAAACTCTTCATGCGCGTTGGAGGACGAAAAGCTAATTCGTTTTGACGGCCAAGATTGAAATGGGAGAATTGCTGCGAATGGACCTATCAGATGATTGCCGATATGCTTTCAAGCCAGGCCACCAGTCTTCAAGTATTACGCATCCGAGAGATTGGGCCCGAGACACTGGGAAATTTCAACGTGAACAACTTTACCTCGCTGGACACGCTCGAGCTCTGCGCCGGGAGTCTACTCCCCGCCGTCGGCGTCGCCTGCGACAACTGGGCACTGAGCAATCTCAGGAGACTGGTCGTGAACTGCAGCCGCAGCACCTCTCGGAACGGACCGCAGTCGTTCTTTAACCAAGAGATCCAAGAATGGCTCCGGGCGTTTGCCGACGCGATTGTCGAGAGGAGAAGGCACGGTCATGTGGCCCTGCGGGAGATTGAGATTCTCTGGTACACGGACAGCTCCGACCAGCCCGTACCGACGGCGCAGGCGACACGGCGGATGGAGGACGTCATGCTGCACATACAAAAGTGTGATCTCCGGGCCACGCTCACCTTTGCCGACAGGTACCCACCGATTGAGGACGACGAGGGGTACGAGGATGAGTTCTGACGGGAAAAAAGGCAAATGGTATCATATTATGCTCTACTCGCTATAATAGTGCTCTCTCTAGGTATCATGTAGAATCAATCGCAACCACGACTAGCGACCGCGCGGGGACCGTGGCGGTCAAGCTGGTGCCGTCGTATTTCAAGAGATCCTCCGTCTGCTCGGCCAGGTCGTAGTCATTGTTGACCAGGTAGGCCGTGGCGTTGTTGACCTGCGCGATGTTGTCCACCGTGATGGGGACCGTCGCGTCGTCGTCGTTGTTGTTGATGATCTGCAGGGCCAGGTTGCCGCCCGACGCGAACCCTTCCGCCGACTTGAAGGCGGCGACGGTGACGTTGGTCACGGTCGAGCTGGCGTAGACTCTGTCGGATCCGGGGCGCGCATACCGGCCAAAGGCGGCGTAGGCGTAGTAGCGCTTGGAGATGATGTTGGTGTCATTGATGGTCCGGATCAGAGGAGTGGCGGCGCTGGCTAAAGGTTAGCAACTCTGTCACGTACACGCTTCTTGCCCAAGATTTGAAAAAAGAAAAAAAACGACGTACTTTGATGGCTGCGCGCCCATCCAGTTGATAAAGGCGGAAACATTGGCGACTGTGAATCCTTGCATGATGCGGTTGGCCCACGTCAGTCCCTCGCCTCCACCATAAGTGCCTCGCGCTGTGTTTCATGCCAAGTCAGTCATCTCTACACAATTTCGTCACTTGAATATCACCGAGAAAGCAAACTTACTGTCTCCCTCGACCGAGTACCAGGGTTGATCAAAGTAGGAAGAAAGCTCAGCCCACTCCGTCTGCCAGACTTCCTTGTCCGTGTCAAACGGGTCTCCGAGCGGCTGGCCGTATCCGTGGGACGAGATGACGCCCGTGAGCTCCTCGCCGCCAGCCTCCTGCATCTGCGCGAGGATCTCGCGCCCGTTCTCCCAGCCGGCCCAGTCGCAGCACGTGATCTGCACGTCGCCGAGCCCGGCCTCCTGCATCGTCGGGGCGAGCACCTTGAGCATGTCGGTGGTCTGGTACCCGTCGGCCTCCATGGAGGCGTACGTGACGGAGATGTCGGGCTCGTTGAGGGGGCCCAGGTGGGTGATGTTGATCCCTTCGTCGGCATAGTACTTTACCCACTGCACCAGCTTGTCGGCGTACTGCTGGCGCCAGTCGCCCGTCGCGCAGTCGGTGCCGTTGACGCCGCACAGGTAGCCGCCATTGTCCGTGTTGTTGTTGCTCTTCATGTAGGCGTCGGCGCCCCACGAGTTGCCGTAGAAGAGATTCACGCCGCGCTTCTGCGCCTCGTGCGCCCACCAGACCTGGCTGCTGTCGTTGCGATCCCACGTGTAGGTGGCGGCCGCGTCCGGGGTGCCGGGGGACAGCGGCTGGATCGAGTTCATGTGGTCGCCCGAGCTGTCGACCGACGAGCCGATGCCGATGCGCAGGATGGAGAAGCCCGCGCCCGTGGCCGGGTCGTGGAGGAGGTCAAACATCTCCTGCTGCCGCTCGTCCGACATGGTGTTGTACACCCATTGCGAGCGCTGAAAGGCCTCGGAGTACCCCAGGCCCCGGATGGTCTGAAAGGTCTGGCTCACGTCGACGGTGATATTTCCAGACGTGGCCAACTCGGACGTCGACGACGCGCCGTCCGTCAATCCCGTCTGGATCCGTGCCAGGATGTTGAGCAGGTTGAACAGTGACTTGGGTGCCATGTTGGAATGTGTCTTTAATTTGATTTTTTTTTCTATGGCCACGGCGACGAGGCTGCCATCTTCTCCATACTCGTACACGGAAATCGAGCCATCTTTATGTTTTCTCAAGATAAGGACGCTTTCGGAATGAGAGGAGTGCCATCCTAGTCGGGTATCTTGGCATTGTGGGCATCGTCAAATTACACAATGGACGTATTCCCGTAATTGGTATGCACTCGTGAAAGAGGACGAGATGTACCGAGCATTACCCAGATTGACATGTTGTGCTGCCAGTCATTCGAACAGAGATGGGCGACTCGAATAAAGGGACAGGATCATGATCTGCTAGAGCCAAGACGCGACGTCGCATGTGAAAACGATACTATAATGTTGACTGCATGTATGTGACACAGTAGTATACATAGAATATAAAGACCAGATCTAGTAGAGCGCCACTTTACAAAGTGCAATCGAAGGGGGCTCAACCATGGGACGGTTCCCGATACATTGGCTCGATTCGGTTTATGGAAGTCGGCCGAGAATCTGGGGCAAACTTAGAAACCTAGAAATTGATCAAATTACGGCCTTGATAAAGGGCGGACCAGTGAGAATCGCAGAGAGCCAACTGAAGCGGGACAGTGGTGGGCCGGGTGAGAATGCGATCATCGCAGACCATGGGAGCCGAGAGAGCCCAACGGCCATATTGGACTAAGCTTAAAACCGTTCTCTAGTGTCTGTCTGGTGTCTAGTGTAGGAAATTGAAGAAACCACTTGAGCGATTTTATTTTCCTTCTTTTTCTTCTCTGCTTGATTTCCCCACGTCTTGATTCGTCCCTTTTTTTTTTTTTGGTGAATGCGGGCCGGATCTTGGGACTTTTTTCTTTTGCTTTGCCCTTAGTAGACGTTCCCGAAGGCCGGCCAAGATCTTTGACCGATCTTTGACCGACTCGCAACGGTGGCACAGTTGTGATTTGCATCAATTGTTCAAGGATCAAAGGGTGAGAAAAAGAAATGGCTTCATTATATAGACACAGCGGTAACCTCTCACTCGAGGTTTCTTTCCCGCTGGTCGATGCTCGCTATCATTGGAATAAATGGTAACTCGTACACTCATATCAGCTGTCATCGAATATTCATGGTGATGCTGCTGCTGCTGCTGCACCTGTGCAGGGCAAAGGCAAAGCTTAAAAGTCGCAGATAAGGTCCTCCCGTACGCTAATTTAGGGGGGTCACTTTCTTTCGCTGTTGCTGCTGCAGCATTCTAGAACAGGGGGTGGAAAATCAGATCGGGGGTTCGGGAGGAAGATCAAGCGCCTAGATCCAACAAGGAGGCCGCCGTGTCCCTGATGCACTCCTGCAACGGCCGGAACTTGACACCCAGTAAATCCTGCGCTCTGGCGTTATTATAGCCATAGACGTCGGCTGGAAAGTCGTCCATGGCGTTGTCTGGAAGTAACCTGGACAGCTTGGGGTGTGTCTGCCGAATAACGTCACAGATTCTCTTGTCTGGACGCGCGCATTGATGTCAGCTCATCTTTCTTGTTTTTGTCTTTTCTTTCCTCTTTGCGAAAGGAGCAGCAGCAGCAGCCAGCGGTGGGATGACATCGCATGTTTTTCTGGGTACCTGGTGTCTGGTACTTGTACTTACTTGAACAGTGACCGGCAACCACAAAAAAGCGCTTATTGCCGGCTTCGGGAACTTGGATTGCTCTCATGTGTGCCAATGCAACATCTCTGACGTCTACCCATAGAAACGTGCCCGTGGGTGGCAAGGCCTGCATCGAATATCTGCCCTGAATAAAGTCCCGTATCCTCTGGTTCGAGGTATTGAGATTATTCAGCGTGGATAGGTGGTGCACTACTGGCCCGTATACTAGTGGCGGGTTGATGGTGACCAGGTCAAAACCTGGCTTTTCTGCCTGTACAAACTCCCATCCGGCCCTTTCCGCAAACGTCTATAATTCATCCCCATAGTCAGTGACAAGCTCCAAAAAAAAAATTGGCAAAGAGATTTCAACGCTATGACAAACGAGTAGAATTAGAACAATGCTCACTTTGCTTCCACGGTACGCCTTGGTGCGGTCAGTGACGGCCTCGTCCCAGCTCACGGGGTTCCACGACGATTCATCGTAGATCTTGGGTGGTCGGTTCGGATTGACAATGGCAGCAAAGCTGGATGTAATGACGACTCTTTTGCAGGTTGGCGCATAGGCCTTGATGGCGTGTAGTATATTCTTTGTGCCATTGATGGCCGGTTTTAATAGACCATCAACCGGGTCCACAAAGTTGTCGTGAAATGGAGATGCAGTGTGGAACACGGCAGAAAAAGGAATTCCTCGACGGAAAACCTGGGCGTATTTGCGTGTGGTCAGCCAAGCCAAGCCAATTGCTGCCCACCAAAAAGAGGTGCATTGCATACTCACATGTTCAAAAGCCTTTGGATTGGTGATGTCGCTCACGACAAGATATGAGAGCTTGCCATTGGAGATATCTGCATGGCTGGTAAGGACATTATTGCCCTTGGCTGGCGAACGGACAGTAGTGACCACTGTATAGCTGCAATCATGAGAACAATACTTCACGTTAGCAAAAGGAAGAACAGCCCGTGAATTAGGACCGATTCCTTGACGTACCTATTCTGTAGTAGGGTCCTTATGATATGCGCAGCGATAAACCCGCTACCGCCTAATCATGGCAAGTAAGAAACTCGGACAGCACCAATTCAGCTCGGGTCATCTCACCAGTAACAAGCACGATATTACTCATGATTGTCGATTTCATGGATATGGGTATAGAGGCACGTGTCGAGGAGGAGTAGACAGGCAAACAAGCAAAAGATCAGAAATGAGGAGAAGAGGGAAACTTTTGGACGGAATGAGACAATGCGACGACAGTAGTAGCTACCGAACTATATTCAACAAAGCTGTCGACCTTTGAACTACCGTACGGTACTACTTGCAACCTATCGAGACCACCTTGGCCGACTTCGCTCCCAAAACAGCATGTACCAACAACAACAACCCGAAATAGATGCGGGACTATAAAGTCTCCTTCCTTTTGCACTGCCCAACAACCCCGCTGGATCGCCCGAGGCAAGTATCGGTCGGAGGAAAAGAGCCTGCCTTGCTACCTACAGTACCTATCTACGTACGTATTACATTACAGCATGTACGAAGTACAGAAGAAACATGAACAGAGAGTGTGCGTACCGCGCTTGCCCGTGCTTAAGCGCTGAAGTCTTTGGTTGCCTAGGTAGGTACAGCGTACGGGTACATTTTACCCAACATCAACATCATCAAAGCACATTATGCACAAGGACGTCTTACACGCATTACGCGTTGACCTGGCCTGGCTGGCTGATGGCGGGCGGGAGGGGCCGGGAATTCCATTGCGCTACATACCTAGATACAACATAACGCAGCTTTCAGGAGCTCTCCAAGGCTCAAGCTCCAAAGTCCCTCCCCGCCAGCTGTCTCTCCGGTCTACGCTCATACCCATCTTCTGCTTATTGTAGAAGGTTTGGCCGATGCAAGCACCTGCAAAGAAAAAAACAACGGGCCAGGAATTGCGAACGAAGAAACGCCCGGTCGCACGCAAAGTGCCGATATCGGTAGCGCCTCACATCCGCTCAAGACGCGATCCCATCACAGATTCCATTCCACGTACCCGACGCGAATGAATAGGTACTTATGGTAGGGCCCCCCGTTATCTAATAGTCCCACATCCGCACCTGGGGTAATAGCTTGTCCGCATGCCAAGCTATCACTGGTCTACCGTCTGCCTGCCTAGGTTCTGCCCCTCGATGAATGCTATACATAATGCAGAAATACAATCAAAGTGACTGGCGGCAATCTGATCCATTCCAGGGTCAGACAAGGGACCGGGACCCCTTATCGTAACGTAGCGCTACTAGTAACAAATCCATACTAGAAGACACTGACGGTAAATACAAAAAGAAACAAGCCCTTCGGTCGCGGGTCCGAAACCCCATTCGCGGGGTTATCGTGAGCCCATCGGCTTTCCCCGCGTGTTTCACTGCCGCCAGATTGTACGCCCCCGAGTGTTGAACACGGAGCCCGATCAGAGATGTGAGGAGAATGTGATGAACCCGGATGACCTCTTTAATTTACTATTAAAGCGGACAATGGCTTCTCTTTCTACTCCCAGTTTACATAAATGAGATAAATATAAAAACATTTGCATTCTCGACACGTTTTCAACGTCTTTGCTCTTCTTGTATACACATCTTGCACAACATGGCCGCATCGGATAACAAGCACGTCGTTTTCGACGTTGTAGGTTCGTCAATATCTATCAGGGAATGTCACTTATAAATCCATGTGTTCTCATTTGTCCCCCATCCTCTAGGCACATGTGTTTCCTATGAAGCATTCTACGAAGCCATTGAGGCCCGCATCGGCGACCGGCTGAGAGAGCTCAACATTGGCTCCCGACTGTTCGGGTACGCCTGGATGGAGGCCGGCGAGAAGGAGTACACCTACCTCAGCCTGTCGGGCAGCTACCTGGTCTACTGGACCGTGTTCCGGGGCATATTTTACCGCACGCTGTGGCAGGCGGGCGTCAAGGAGCCGCGCAAGCTGTGCACCGACGAGGACCGCGAGTTCCTGCTCGACGCCTACAAGCAGCTCAAGCCCCGCGCGGGCCTGACCGAGTGCTTCGCCAAGCTGCGCGGCGCCGGCTTCACCGTCTGGGCCCTGACCTCGGGCGACGTCTCCCGCGTCACGGGCTACTTTTCCGCCGCCGGCATCGACTTCCCCAAGGCCAACTTTGTCTCGTGCGACGAGATTGGCGTCGGCAAGCCCTCGCCCGCCTGCTACAAGTACGTCCTGGACAAGTTCCCGGCCGAGAACCGCGTCACTTGGTTCGCTGCCGGACACATGTGGGACGCCGCGGCAGCACGCAGATCTGGGTAAGTTGACTGCACACTATATGAGTTGTTGTTGTTTTTTCCCCTATTTACTGACCCTCGCAATTGCAGTTTCAAGGGCGCTTGGGTGTCCGAGTGGGAATTAGAGCAGTGTGAAGATGTCTTTGGCGGAATGGATGTCGTGGCTGACAGTCTCCCGGCGCTGGCCGATGGTATTATTGCTGCTGCTGCAAAGGCATAGATGCAGACAAAATTGATATAAATTTACAAGAGTCCAATGAACATTGATGCAATTTGTTTGTCCATATATGTTTGATATTCTCCTATGAGTGTTATTTTACTTGACGCCAATAACGTTGCGATTATCCCGCAGAAGCGCTCAAATCTTGCCCAATATCCATCCTGCGTAATTGGAGAAAAGTCGTGGTCGCATGATGGCAAAACTACAGTTCGCTGAATGGTATCGCATGTTACAATGAATACTGTATGATCACAAGTCCATGACCAAAGTGAGTCCTGTGGAGGTAGGATATTACTTCAAAAATGCATTAAAACACAAGAGCCGTCTCAAAGCTTCGGTCTCGCTTCTATCTCGCGGCCCAGAATATCACTCCACGTACTATCCAACCGCTGTTGCGTAGCCTTGAATAGCGTCGGCACACCCGTGTCCTCGAATTTCTTTCCGTCCCGCAACATTTGCACCACCCCTTTTGCCGTCAACAGAATCAATGGCATACCGAAACCCGAGAAGCCCGCCATGATCATCTGACCAGGCTTGCCCGGTACATCGCCTACATGCGGCATCCAGTCGGAACTGTAGCCCATGACTGAGGGTCGCCAAAATTGTCAGTAAAACAAGACCGCTTCAAGAGGAGTGACCTTAACAAGGGTCCAGGTTGATATCACTTACTGCCGGTCCATATCTTGTCCACATGAGCGCCCGAGTTCTCCCAGCCCATAAACGTCCGCTGCATCAAGTCGTCAAAGTAGTGTTTCGCCGGCTCAATGAGCTTGCTGTCGTCGGCGACATTGTACCACTGCGAGGTGTCGCTCCAAAAGTCCGACTTGGCGCCGCCCACGATGATGCTGCCGTCGTTGCGCGGGATCAGATAATCGTAGACGCCGGGGCCGTGGCGGATGCTGTACGTCTGCGGCAGAAACGGCGCGGCGCTGCTGCTGCTGCTACTGGCCCCCTCCCCCTCCTTGGGGGGCACGACGATGCGGCTGCAGATGCCGCGCACGGGAACAATGTGATCGCGGAACTGCGGGGCCAGGTTGGCCGTGTAGCCGTTGGTCGCGAAGATGACCTTTTTCGCCCGCACGACGCCGCGGTCCTTGGTCGTCACCAGCCAGCGGCCGTCGGGGAGCGGGTGCTCCGAGATGCAGGTGACGGGCGTGTAGGTCTGGAGGTTGGCGCCCTGGGCGAGCGAGAGCTTGAGCAGGTGCATGACCAGCTTGTACGGCCAGACGTGCGCGGCAGTAAAGGTAAAGGCACCTAGTGCTCCTTTCACGCCAGACACCTAGGGGAAATAAATCAGCACATTCAAATTGTTCGTTTTGGGCGAGGGAAATTTGATTCATAAACCAACCCTTTCAGCGTCTTTGCGGCCCGTGTAGTGAATATCCTTGAGATTGGCCACTCCAGACGCGGACAGCTGCTTGAAGGCCTCCTCCGTCTCCCGCGCCAGACCCTCGTCCAGGGTAGCATCGCAGGCGCGGGTCAGGGTAAAGTCGCAGTCAATCTTTTCCTTCTCTACGAGCTCCTTTACAGCGTATACCTGTGATGCGCCAAAGTTTGCTACCTCGACTGCGGCCTTTGCGCCGTGCTTCTTGATGTGCTTGGGGATGCCGAAATATACGTCTGGCTTGAGATGACCGCCTAGAAACTTTGTTGTGAGCAATTGCACGGCACCAAGCGAGTCGGGCTACAATGCGGGAGCAATACCATTACGTGCTGTCGCTCCCGAGCATGCTTCTCGAGCTTCCAATATCAATACTGATGGTGGGGTCGGATTGTCTTGGTAGATGTAGTAGGCGAGCGCTGCTCCAGAGTAGCCGGCGCCGATGATGACCACATCGACCTCCGCAGGCAGTTCGGGGGTGCTCCGGTGCTTGTCAAACTCGTCAAGTTCAGTCCTCCAAAAGGAGGCTGTCGAGTTGGGAACTGGAAATTGTCTCGATGTCATGGTAAATTGAATTCTGCTGTACCAATAATGTGTTTCTTGGGAGGAAATGAGCCAATTCCGCCCGATTTATTGCTTATAGTATTCGCTATTGCTGTTGGCGCTCTTCACCCGCCGATTTGAGGCCGTAACGGACCATGCCGGCGTGAGCGGGGTCACTAAGCCGGAGCTCCCTTTGGGCTTCCAAACCCCCGGTCAGTGCAACCTGGCCCGTCCTTCTACCACCTATCTTATTGCCTATCTTCCCATGCACATGGCTACAAGTCTGGCTAGTCAGTTGATTGCACGGCATGATGCATCAAGTCCTCGTCCCTGTATCCTGTGCCAAGCAGACATGGGGTTTTTGGGGCACCCGGCACACATAGATACTGAACACTGCATACGGAAATCCCCCGGCAGTCGGGGGATCTGCAATCAAGATCACGGCGATCCGAACCTCGACCACTTCAGCATAAGCAATGACCAGGGATGCTGTCAAGCATAACCAATCTGCTCGCTAGTATTGAATGCTTGACCACCAACCAACAACCTGTCTTATCATGCTTACAATAGATAGCGTCTAGATAGTAGCGAGTTGGAGATAGGTTATCGCGGCTCACACACGTACGTACGCCCCCTTGAACAATGTAGCATTATTGCCTTCCCATTGACTTGCCTTACCAAGCAAGCAGCCTTCTTTAAGAATGGGACGATTCCTGTATCCAGGGCTAGGTTCTCGGGGAACGTGAAAAAGTCACGCCATTGAATTCGCATTACCGACTATAACGATTCCCGACTGCAAACAATGGAGCCGTCGCACGAGCGCCCAGAATCTGACAAGGACTCCATCGCCGACAAGAAGTCGCTAGACAAACAGGACAAAGATGTCGATGTCGAGCTCAAGCCCGTCGGCAGCTGTGTGGTTGGCCAGACTACCGGTACAGTGGCCACGAGACCAGACGCCTTGGGTGTGGACTGGAGCGCTAATGTTGCGAAATACAGAGTATACAGAGGCCGACTACAAGAAGCTGACGAGGAAAATTGATTACTATTTGATCCCAATCATGTGAGAGCCCGGACCTGGGGACTATCTTGGTATAGATCCAGCCTCTGATCCTTTCCAGGTTCTTCATGTACGGTATTCAGCAGACCGACAAGACGTCCATTAGTGTCCAAGCTGTACGTCTTTACTCCAACAGTCGCATGTTTACCATGATTCCCCACTGACAACCCCCCAGCTGTTTGGCATGGAAGATGATCTCCGATTCGAAGGGCAGCAATATCAATGGCTCACCACAATGTGAGTGCACATGCGAACTTGAAAAGCTTTGAAAAAGGTCACTGATGAATCTCATAGCTTTTACTTGACGTATATGATTGGCGAGTTCCCGTCAACATGGTTGATGCAGAGATTCCAGATTGGTCGCGTCCTGACCATTTACATCGTCGGCTGGTGTAAGTGTTGCCTTGCCTGATACAATCTTCAATCTTGCTGACCTGTATAGCCATTTGTCTCCTGTGCATCAGCGCATGTAACAGCTGTAAGTAATTGCGCATCCGTAGACAAAATCATTGGCTGACCTCATCTTCTGCCAGGGTCCCAAATGATGGCGCTACGAGCCCTGCAAGGCTTCTTCGAGTCCAACGTGTCGCCTGGGTTTCTCTTGATCACCGGCGCCTACTATCGCACCTCTGAGCACGCGCATCGCTCCCTCTTCTGGCAGTCCTCGCAGGGCTTCTTCAGCATCACCTGTAACCTGATCTTGTACGGCATTGCTCGATATGTCACGGGAAGAGACGGCATCGCGGCCTGGAGATGCATCTCCCTCTTTCTGGGTAGCCTGACTCTGGCCGGTGCCATTGTGTGCTACTTCATCTTGGGATCTCCTCAGGAGGTTAAGTGGTTGAGCCCAGAGGAGAAGAAGATGGCGTGAGTACCGAAGCCCCAGCTTGAGTGCCCGATCTCGAGACTAATTCCGTGACAGAGTTGCCCGTGTCATGGAGAATCAACTGGGTGAAGAGTCGACAAGTGGCAAGTGGAAGTGGGACCAAGTCTGGGAATGCTTCCGAGACCCCCAGGTGTATTTCGGATTCATCAACACCTTTTTGTCATGCATTCCAAACGGGTAGGTGGACAATCTAAACATGTTCATACGACTCTCCATACTGATTGTTCATTCGCAGTGGAATCACCGCATTCAGTAACCTGCTCTACGTCACGTTTGGCTTCGACTCTTGGCAGTCCATGCTGTACAGTCTGCCGCGAAGTGGTAAGTTCTTCACAATAGCCTACCGGTTCACACTGTGCTCACCATCACCAGCAACTTACATTGTCTTGTTCATTGCCTGTGCATACTACTTGCAGGCATATCAAAACCAGCGCATGTACATCATGATACTCTCATGCATCATATCCTTCGTCGGGCTGCTGGTCATGTCGCTGCTACCCAACACGGCCCAGTACAAGTGGATCAAATGGGGCATGTTCCTGATGACGACCGTCTTCTCCTTTGCCATATTCCTGGGCTGGAGTCTCATCACGTCCAACATTGGCGGCACGACCAAGCGCACCGTAGTCTCGTCGCTGACGCTCATCTCGTACTGCGTCGCCAACATGATTGGCGCGCAGATCTTCCGCACAAAGGACGCGCCGCGCTACGTCGCCGGCACCGCCACGTGCTGCGCGTGCTTCGGCCTCGAGGTCTTTGTCATCATCCTCTGGCGGCTCTGGTACGTCCGCGAGAACAGGCGCCGCGACCGGCTCGCGGCCGAGCGCGGCCTGAGCAAGGAGGAGCAGGAGCGCGAGGGCGAGATGCTGGGAAACCAGGACGTGACTGACCTCCGGAACCCCCACTTCCGTTATACCAGTGAGTCTTTTTCACCTCTCTTATCTCTGTCCGTGGTGAATACATACATGGAACTTTGGCTAATGTTCAATTTCTCACAGTGTAATACCTTGATTGGAGTGTGTCATTTCAGATTGCGCTGTTATAACTGCTCTTTACGGTATCGAGAGAGGATGAAGTCAATTTAGCTAGAAATGTATTCCTTTTCCTCCCAATCTATGTATGTAGATAGAGATGAAGAAATCATAGGTTCAAGCACATGGTATATTTTATAATTGGACCACGACAAGATGAGTATGAAGATGTACAGTTTAGCATGCCATCATGAAATTGATGTATTTCGCGGAATACCAACATGGGTGCACATGTATTGTAACGTGGTACATAACTCGACAATAGCTACCCCGATTCCTCCAGCCCTGTCAGTCAGCGTATCTGTGGAGGTGCGCGTCTGGACCCCCTCGTAGCGCCGATCATATCAGATAGGAGCGTCTGGGTATCGGTAGTTGCCCGGATCGAACGACCGGATGCTCCCGAACCAATGTGATTCCCATCTCTTGTGCTTACCTTTTTGAGATAACCCAATTGCACACACCTCGTGCAGTCAGAATCTCATAGCCGCGGCTTAAAACTACTACAACGCGCGTCACTTCAATTTCCGCTTCTTGTTGCGCATGAAACTCACCGTGACACGTCACTTGGCCATGCAGAGAGTATTGCCAATGTACCATGATATCTATCCTGAGCCATTTGAGAGTTGTTGATCCTGTATACTCTACATACTCTTGACTATCAACTCCAATGGAGCAAAGTTCCAGCCAGTGGATATAGATACTAAAGCCCTACGCGAAACGCGAAACTCCCCTGTGAACAAAGGGCTTGGACAATGAGAATAAACAAGATGGTCAAACTTGCGACCGTTTCGCTTATACGAATCGTTGATGCAGCCCCCAAAGTCTTATCTCTCATTCCCCATTCTACTACTTAATGAACACTTCAGCATCCTCCCGTCCAGACCGTGACGACTGCTCCCGCGTCTTTCGCAGACATCGTCCCAGCACATCTCCATCCCGTGGCTCACAGACAATTTTGAAATCGGAAGCCACCGCATTCGCAGCGGCCGGGTCGTCCTTGTAGTCGGTAAAGTCCACATTCGGCGGCATCTCCTTGCCTGATCGGATCTTGAACGACAAGATGAGCCGCAGCAAGACGGCGTAGAGCACCCGATTGGAAAAGTTGACGGCCGTGCACATGCGAGCGCCGGCCCCAAAGGCAAAGTGGTTCGGGTTGGGGACCTCGCGCGCGGCCTCCTTGAGCCAACGCTCTGGGCGGAACTCGTGTGCATCGAGGCCATATGCTTCCTTGTCTGCTCTCGATATTAGCTAGTGGTCAGATTTTCTCGAAGTAGATGTTGGCCGTTTACCGAAATTCACGGCTTGGTTATTGACGTAGATCAACACGCCTCTCGGGACCGTGATGCCGCCGTATTCGAACCCCCGATAAACTTGCCTTGCGGGCAGGATCTTGTGCGGGGGATAGCAGCGTAGCGTCTCCTTGACCAAGGCTGCGACGTATGCGCTCTTTTCCTCGGTGATGCAGAGCTCGAATGCCTGCTCGGGGCTTTCGTACACACTCAGAATATCGTCATAGGCCCTTTGCTGCATTTCTTGGCCCTGCGAGGTGGCAAGCACACCCGTGGCGATAATGGCGGTGGAAAAGACGGTCTCGAAGCCTCCAGACATTAAGCCTCCCAGAATTGTCTTGATATCGACTGTGTTGATGGTGTAAGAAGCAGACAGCCGACAATTAGTGAGAAGATCATTGGGACGTACGTTGTGTCAGGCCTTCCTGGCTGTCCTCTAATAGTAATTCGGCCACGCATTTTCTTCCTATTGTCTCGTTGGAGCTCAAAGTGTCAGAATCTCCCCGCCTACCCTTGATCTCGTCTAGCATGGACGCCAGCCACTTGTCTCTTCTTGCACGGACTTGGGTGGCTATTCCCGTCCTTGAACTGCGGCCGGCATACCTCAAGTGAGGGATGAAATCTTGAGGGTTTGAGTTGGTGGAACGGAAGCTGGCGCTCAGTTTTAGTTATTATGTGACAGTCGTCCATTGCGCATCCCCAGGGGAGCTCGCTCACCTGGCGATAGTCTTGGCGTCCTGCAATATCTGCAAGAGCAAAGGATCATGCACCGAGTTGAACCGAAAGTCGTAGCAGAACATGGTCATGAGATTCAAAGCCATGCGCTTGAAGTAGATGTGTGGGACAATTTCGACGAAACCCTGTTTCCCGTCAGAGAACAGGCCCGAGATGACGGCGCAGGTCTCCACGTCCAGCATGTCTCGCATCTTGTGCATCGCCGGTCCCGTGGTGAAGGAACCTACTACGCGTCTCTGTTTCTTGGTGCGATCGTTCCATGGACTAGTTCCAATGGTCGCCGCTTGATCGGCCAGGTCAGCGAATTGTCCGTCCGTCATGTACGGACTTGCATGGAAGCTCACGTACCAGAGGTCTTGGAAACGACTCCGTGGAATGTATGAAACCAGGGCCGATCAACCGTGGAAGATTGGTTCTTCACGAGCCACTCGCGCGCCGCATCGAACGAGTTGAGGAAAACGGCACGCCGGCGGCCCATTCTCAGCTGGAATACTGGCCAGCCATATCTTACGGCCCACGCCTGTGCCGTGGTGGCGTGATCGTTGCCGAGTTGGTATAGGTGTCCGGCAAGCAATTCACCAGCTGGAATCTCGGGTATACCTTTGATCTTGGCGTAGTCGACATAGAAGAATTTCAGATAACAAAGCACGATCACGGTACCAAGTGACACAACTATTGCTGCTAAAAATGGCATTGGTGGGGAGAGGACTAGCCCAAGAGGAAACTCCATGGCGATCCTGTATGCTCAATAGGGGCTTTTGAAGACTTTTGATATACAGAGACCACACATTGGGGCACATTCAGACCGTATTGTGTGCAAAGTATGAGGGGGGCGCTGCCACCCTGCTACAGTCATGATCTCCGCAAACCGACGGTAGCACTCGGTACGATCGGCCCAGTCCGTCGCTACATGGAGTAAGTCCCGAAAGGTTGCGAGGGGTTCGGTGTCCACCCGGATGCCTGCTTCTTGAATATAGTATCTCCATCTCATGAGCTGATGTTCACACTCGTTTCGCAGCGTATCGGCCTATTGATCAAAGAGACACGCGACTTTCTTGCCGTTGAAGTCATCAATTATTTTATTTGTACATGAAGAGAAACATGTCCAGAAGTTGGGTCGACATCTGCACGCGCTGCTATTTTTACCAATGATTCATTCCTGTAACTTTGTTCCCATCATGGATTGTACCAATTTTACAGACAACTACAGCTCCAGCGTCGTGGTAGCTCGAATGTCTCGCGAAGAGGCAGCGACCGCGAATGTATACTCTCCGCTGGCAATGGCCCACTGCGAAGCTTCGGTATCCCAATAGCTGATATCGCGCCGCCGCAGATTGAAGGAAACGTCTGCCGATTGTCCAGCCTCGATCTGGACCTTGCTGAAGCCACGCAGCACGCGGACTGGCTGCTCGGCCTCAGCCGGGAAGCTGACGTAGAGCTGAACGGTCTCGGCGCCGTCGACGCTTCCAGAGTTCTGTATCGACGTCTCTACGGTAATGACGTCCTCGAACAGGTCGGCTTCTCCTCCGAGACCGATGGGCTCGGTCGGGTACTTTGAGCTCAGCGCCGTCTGGTTGGTAATGCTGACGGAGACGTCTTCGCTGTAGGTAAAAGTCGTGTAGCTCAGACCGTGACCAAAGGGGTACCGAACCGAGGCGTTATTCTTGTCAAAGTAACGGTAATCAATGTACACGCCCTCGTCAAACTCGCACTCCAGCTCGAGGCATATGGGAATGTAGTCCGTGGCATTCTTGGCAATGGTGTAGGTCAGCTTGCCGCTGGGGTTGACGTCGCCGTACAAGGCGTCGACAATGGCGTTGCCGCTGTCTTGGCCGAGAAGGGCGGAATAGAGAACGGCAGTGATATTGGGATGCTCGATCCAGGCGTCGAGGATGCGGGGGCCGGCCACGTTGGCCACCACAATGGTGTTGCTGCAGCTGTCTGCGACAGTGTTGACCATGGCATCTTGGCCCTCATTCGAGAGCTCGGTTCGGTCGGCGCCCTCTCCGGACCATGCGTTGATGAAGACGAGGCAAACATCAGATGCTCCGGCGTACCCGGCAAAGGAAGCAGTGCCGCCAGTTCCGAATCCACCGGGGAATGTGGGAACGCCGCCACCGCCACCGCCACCTCCGCCGCCTCCGCCTGGTCCACCACCGCCTCCGCCTCCGCCTCCGCCACCTCCTCCTGGACCTCCAGGCGTACTTCCATTGCCTCCACTAGATCCTCCCCCTGGTATGCCAATGGAGTAAGGAGACGTGTAAGTATTGTTAAAGATCCAGTTGATAGACGTGCCGTCATCAATAGCACGGATACTGAGGGCAACGTAGGGGTCAACGACATAGGGAAACGAGTCTTCACCTGACCCGGTAATACCGGCAAGATGACCGGGGTAGATTTGTGCAGGCGAGCCAGTGACGGAGAAGACCTCGTTGGGACCCGCCATCACGGGACCCGCATGGGCACCGAAGAGACCGATGGCGTGCGGCTTCTGAATGGGCAGGCCCGTGGTGAAGCCGTTTCTAGTTCCCCCATTGTTGTTCTTGAGTAGTACAATGGACTCTCGTGCGACTTGCTTGATGACGGCCGAGTGGTTGCCACGAACGTTGCGGTACTCGGACCCCGAGACCTTTGCCGGCTGCTGGCCGTTGTCCAGATTGACGTAGTAGTACCCAATCACCACGCGGGTCGCCATGTCGTCCAGCCGCGCCTGCGTCAGGTTGCCAGAGGCAATGCCGGCAAGGATGGTGGCCTGACTCCAGTACTGGCTCGACCCGTAGTCGAGACCGGCATTGGCGGAACCCAAGGCAGTCTGCTGCGCGGCGACGTCAGGGGACACCAGACCGGGGAAACCAAGTTTGGTCTTGAGGTATCCGTTGAGCAGAGCATCGTTCTCACAAGCTACCTCCCCATTGACCCCATTGAGTGAGCACATGACGCCCATCATTCCGGCTTCCACTGAATCTGCAAACGGCCTACGATGTAAAATGTCAGGAATGGGTTCCCACTAATCATTCTTGGAATACCGATCATCATTGCTGCGAAAGTGGCTCAAGAATGACAAGTCATGACTCACCAGAGATACAATTCCATGAGCGTCTTCTCATCAAGGTTAGACGAGTATCCGCCAACTTCGCGATTGGTCTCCTGCTCGTCCACGGCAAAGTGTCGTCCCACCGGGATCACGCCGGCCGAGTTGAACCCAAGAACCGTCCGGGCCTCAATGATGCCGGATAGGTACGGCTCTGGCGAGATGGACTCACCCAGTCTGCCCGACCACGCAATGCGACCATTGGGACTGGACACGCCGGCATTGATCAAGTTGCTACCGACGCCGTAGAATTCCTCTCCTTATAATCTGGTCAATTCTGCTCAGAGGGAGGACGCCATGGCAATATCAGTTCTCTCTCACTTACCTAGTGCTTTGTACTGCGCCTCGGCGAGATCAGGGTTCCAAGTCATGCCAACAGCAGCTGCAGTGGAGAAGCCAGAGACGTAGGCCTGGTTGTTCACGCTGTTGATGCCGTCCTGGCCACTGTAGCCAGCCCAGGAGACATTGCCATCATCAAAGCTCTGGCCGCCAATGATCTTGATCTTTTGCTCATTGTTCAATAGCGCAACAAAAGCCTTGGCTTTGTTGTAGGCATCTGTCGCGATGCCAAGATTGACTGGACAAGAGAAATACAGGAGGTTAGGAAAACGAGAGCGCCTTTTCGGGGAGATGAATCCATTAGACTTACCGATGCCGTCTGCCAATAGTGGCTGCTTGGGCGTGGTGGTGTTAGTTGCGCGACTGTTTGCGGCACCCGCAAGCGCTGCAACGGCGCAGAGAGTCCTGGCCACTTGCATGTTTGTCAAGAGAAGGACTATAGTCGGTGAGATGCCAAGACTTTCTTCATTCCAAGCTAAAATGATTCCGGCTTTAGCTCATGATATATTTCCGCAAGTGTGGCCATTATCCAGCTCATCTATTCGAAAGTGTCGTGTGATTCGGCATAGTGGGAGGACCCGGGCATATTCCGGATCGCGCCACTGCATGGCTCGTCATGGCGATAGTAGTATTCTGGTCGCTATGAGCAATCGGGTAGTGAAGATCGCGGAATCTTAGCGAGAATCGACTTGCCCTTTTCGGTAGTCATCCAGCTGTTTGGTTGACCATATTCGGCATGTGGCGCAGATCTGCCACGCAAGGTTCCGATCCCTGGTATTCATCTCAATTGGTGTGATTTAGGGTCTAGATAGAGGTAGAAACAGCTGTCCAGTATAGTAGTGTTCCATTTCGCCTCATATAATACCGAACGGCTGACGCGTCCTATAAGAAGGCTTGGCGAACTTCCGCATCCAGGGCAGCAACATCATGTAGGATGGCAATTTTCCTAGTATTTGGCATTTGAAATAAGCCGACTCGCTTCGTTTCATGGTACCCCCAACCCCCACGTCGCTTCATTTATTGCAACAGAAGATGGGTCCATCGATGGTCTACGCCATGAAGCCCTGCGGAAATGACGGTTAAAGTAGAAATCCCAGCATAAGTGTTGGCTCACACTGTATATTTGCGCATCATTCTACATTAAATACTCGTAGTGTAACACGAGAAGTTCACGGTCGCATTTATTGTATGAAGAGTATCCCCAACATTCCAAATTACAACGTGCCTAGACCAGTCTTGAGCGCAGCATTGCCGGCAGCCATGATGGCGCCTTAGATAGTGAACTTATTTGGATCGCAGTCCTTGATGAACCAGCCCTGATTGTCAAAGTTCAGCGTAAGTTCCATGGCGTCATCAATATAAAAGTTACTCTGTCCCGCGCCCAGGTAATTGATCCACAGGTAGGTAAAGGGGACCAGTTGACCTTCATCTAGGTTGTCCAGCAGGACCCCTATGTCTTCGTTGGGCACCAGCCGATGGCCAAAGGCCTCGCCGTCCCGGTTGTCGAGGTTCCAATCGTTAAAGGCCTTCTTGCCAGTCCACAAGAAGGCCCAGTCGTCGGTGGAGAAACCGGTCGAACCAATGTAGTAGCTACCAGTGTGCTTGGCTCGGAAGTAACCCTGCGCGAGAATGGCTATCTGGGTGGCGTTGACGGATGCTGGGGGCAGATTGCGTAGCAACCCATCCGCGTCGACGCTGAAATTGAGGTCGTCGATTGTGCTCGTGTAAAATGGTGTCGCGCTCTTGAAATATGATGGATCTGGCACGTCAGTCCTCCAGTCACTGTATGGACTTGAGAATACCCATGCTCTTGTAACACGTAAGTTAGCCCTCTTTACGCCACAATTTGTGACTGGTCTTCGGCATAATTGATTAGGCGAAGAAGCTCAGGCGCGACATACCGAAGGCCCCCAGGGGTTGGGTCGACTGGTGATGATGTCAATGTTGCAATTTCAGTTGTGGTGATTGTCGTCCCAACTGTACGAGTAGAGATCACCGCTGTGGTTATAGTGCTGCTCCAGTCAGTCTTGTATCTGCAGTGGCTCACGTTCCAATCCCTACCTTGTTCGCTGCAATGTGCGTGTACTGGTCACAGTGTTTGCAATCGTAGGCTGTGATCTGTTCAGCTGTTTATTTCAAGACTATAACCGAAATTCGGGAAGCCTTAATTTGCATCTTACCCCATACTTTGTCTTTGTCTTGGTGATTACCGCCGAGGTGATGGGCAAGCATAAACATGCAGCCGACTGAGATGGTCTTCCCCAGTTGGGTGGAAAGTGAGTCGGACGTCTGGGAGGTCCGCCCGGCTGCCCCCAAATGCCACCATGGCGAATTTGTCTTTTGTCTATGGGGACTGGCGTTTGTTCAGAAGTGCAGTCGGTCAAGCTACTGGTAACGATGTCGGTCTTTTTGACGTGATACTTTAGCCGGAGTTCTAACCAAGGGATTGTGATGACTTACACTGATCACTGTGACTGTACTAGTTCCTCGAATTGTTGTGACTTGAATTCTTGTGACCGTGGCTGTAGTGACTGCTGGATTGCCCGTCTTGGTCACCCAATGCGTGTGATGTTCCCCAGTCGGGGTGATGGTCAATGTACGGGTTCTGTTTTTGGAAAGTTTAGTAGGCACGCGTGAATCGATTTCAAGAGGTTGCACCTACAATGTCTTGGTCCCAAAACCAAGATATTTGGAACAGTACTCTGTTGCTCTTGCCTCTCTTCTGAAGGCGGATATGATCGGGCCATAATGATTGCAGAAACCTTGCTTGAAAGCCCTAGCCTCTTGTACAGGCTCTGCCAGAGCCGACAGCACCAATGAGGTCAAAACCAGTATTGAACGCATGACGATAGCAGAACATGTAGCACTTGATGTCGCTTGCGAAAGCGCAAATCAACACGTTCCCTTGCGAGGTATTTATACCAATGACTCAATATATACACTGACAACGGTATTATATTTCGGCACTGGATAGATATGCTTAATAGGTCCAAGACTGCCTCATTCGATGCGAGTTCCTGAATGCGGAGTATGTTTTCTTTCCGCTGCGATAGGTGCTAAAAGCACGGCACAACGATGGAATCAGAAGCAGTCGGGACTTTTTACTTGTCATGGATATCGAACCAAACACGCAAGTGTTTAAGTTTATGAGTACGATCACATCTGACCATTTTTGACCGAAAACAGCCATAATTTCATGCCATGAAACTCAATTAATCGGCTTCGTGCCTCATATTCTTATACTACCAAGACCTGAGCAAAGCGGTAAAAGAAATGAACGGGTTGCCGCTGGACGGCATTCACCGAACCTTGAGTCGTTCAGCTCATGTCTCTAATATCAATACCAAGACCTGGCATTTTCCCACTTTCCAGCCCTCAGACGCAGAGAAACTCCACACCAAAATTCTTTCACGCATGGAAAGTCTCGATTTGTCCGTGTCTCTAAGTTTTGAAGTTTCGTTTTGCAGAGCAATCATCCACTCAAGGAGAGGCGTAGTTAATCCTAGCTCTGATGGTGAGATTTCGCTTAGTGCATAGAGTGCTGCCGAGTATTTATACTGATTGAACGCTGCATAACGAGACTGAAGCTTGCTGTCATAATTGCTCAGAATCATCAGCGTGACTCTCGGCAGAAAGCTAGGTATAGGTCGAATTGATCAACCACTGTGCCGGAAGCAACCCACGACCTAAGGTCGTCCATCTTGTTGCGTTTCTTGCTCCGGTTGACGTGATTCACGTGCCCCAACTGTAGAAAACAGTCTGTATCATCGGTCTAGAGTGTAGGCTCATCAGAAACTGCTCGAAGAGCTGGAAGTCCCGAAAATAAAGCTTTCTGTATAGCTGAGCAGTATCTGTTCTACGTGAAGAGAACCATGCCCACCTCGAAAGCTCCTCACCCGCGGAGGAAATCGTAATCACGAGTATCGATAATTAGGAATCGCGTCTGCCCACTCATCGTAGACGCGGCTTGTATGTTCGGTTTCTTTTCCAAAAGGCGTCGAGTCCTATCCCGTCGCTGGAGAGTTGGTAACAGGTGCGGTGTCGGTACTACCAGTGGCATTTGCACCTGATGTGGCATTTGAAGAGGCAGCTCCCGCTCCTCCTCGGCGTCCGCGGCCACGATTTCCCCGCTTAGGTCGATCGGTAGAGGCTGAAGCCGTGGCAGCAGCGGGTACCTGTGAGTCGGCAGCAGCTTTTTCGGTCGAGGCAGGCTGCTGTGTGGCTGGGGCGGAAGTGGCAGCATTGGTAGCTACTGCAGGCTTCTTGTCTTTCCGCTCAAGGACCTGGACAGTGCCTTGGGCAATGGATATCGGACTGGCGGAGATGGCTTTGCGTAGACTCTCAGCATCGCCAAAGTCGACATAAGCGAAACCCTTACGCTTGTCTATCTCAACAAATGTGACCGAGCCGAATGCCTCCATAGCCTCTTTTAGCAGAGGCTCTGTGATGCCTTGTGAGGGGTTGGCATGTTTAACAAAGGCGCGAATAGCACCAGGCGTTGGTTGGGCAGTAGTTTTCTTCTGCTGCGGCTGATTGTTAGACTTCCCAGCAGCTCCTTTTCCTGCAGCGGCTTTGGGGCCTGTTGGAGGAGCGGCACTGCTCGTCGATGCCGAGTTGGTGGGAGTCAAAGTTGGAGCTGGAGTAGTAGGGGATGAAGCTGCCCCAGATGCACTGTCTTCCTTCTTGCTACTTTCCTTCTTGAGAAGAATCACCGGTCCAGTGGTGGGCTTTGCTGCAGCGCCATCTGAAGTCTTGCCTTTGACCGATTCTGCTGTATTGGGGGCATTTGCGGCTCCTTTGCCTCGGTTTCGTGATCTTCGTGATCCTTCGGCGCCCTGTGCCTTCGGGCCTGTGGGGGCCGATTTGGGAGCTTCGGGTTCCTTGTGCTCCTTGGACTCCTTGGACTCCTTCGGTTCCTTGATCTCATCCGCCGTCTTCTCGGTGGAGGTGCCGGCAGGAGAATCGGTAGTGGATGCCCCTTCAGCCTTTGCCGCGTTCTGCCGGGCTCGTCGGTGGGCACTACCAGGGGAAAGACCTAAATCGCGCTGCAGAATTTTGGCAGCCTGTGCAATGTTGGCTCGTCGGCTCTTGGGGGCGGCCTCCTCCGCAGGTTTCGGCGCTGCAGTCTGACTAGTCGGTTGCTTTGAGGCTTCAGCAGTAGAAGCTTGGGTCGCAGCAGCCTTCTTGGTCAATATTTTAGGTGTGGGCTCCTTGACCTTCTCCTTGTCCTTCTCCTTCTCCTTGTCTGCCTTGTCGATATTGCTCTTTTCCTTGCTCTTCTTCTTCGAGTCGTCCCCAGTCTTGGTCTTGTTGCTTTGCGATTCTTGTCGACTGTGTCTGGCGGTCTTGGCGGCAGCGGACTCTTTGGCTTTGGCAGCTTTCTTCTCCTGAATGTACCTAACTAGATGAGAGACTACTTTGCTTTCTTTGCCTGGCTCTTCGGTGGTCGGCGCGAGTGGATCCCCATTCTCAACATCTTTGGTTTGGGATTCCTTTGGTTGGGTAAGGTCGTGAAGAAATGCTTGAAATTCGGGGTCTTGATCGATAGTGCCCTGTCGAGGGTCGACTCGGTGTTTTGCAAGAGGCACACGAGTCGAAACGTTCTGCGCATGGACCTGGAAGTTGAGCATGGTGTGTGAGTTTTTGGCATCATGCCATGTCGTTCGGAGGACAAAGTCCTTGAGGACGAGGACATCTTCTTCTTTAATGACATGCAGTGTGTACATCGAGGGCCGAGGCTCCTTGAAAGGACTTGCGAATAATCAGTAACAAGACTTCATGGTGAGTGTAGATGGAGCATACCTCTTGGATACCTTGCCTTGGTGAAATTGAGCCCAGTCAACCTTGCCATTACCAAGCTTCCATTCTTCGCCGAGTATAGCTTGTACTTCGTCCTCGGTAATTAGTGGTGGCAGATGTCGAATCATGAGCTTCTGGCCAGTGGCTTGCGCTTTGGACTTTCTGCCGCCCTCGCCGGTGGCACTTGATCCCGTCGTGAGACCATTCTGCGTGCGCGCGGTGGTCGCCATAGTGGGCTTTGCCAGCCGACGTTGGGATGTGGGATAGGTAAATGTCGCCGAGACAGTGGGCTGTTTATATTGGGGTTACGATAAAAATGCGCTCGATTCCAGATGCATGAAGGGACTCAGATGGAGCATTGCAACGGAGGACTGTCGATCGTTTGTGTTCGTAGACAGCGCTTTGATGTCGCAGGAGGGAAGGTGTAAGAAGGCAACGGCGACCTGACCAAACAATGGAAGGAGAGCTCAGGCTGTCTCGTCAATTGGCGGCAAAAGACTGGATGAATGACGCGCGCGTGATTTGACGCGGCAGGATGGAGACAAGAAATATGACGAAATCAACTCAGAGTGGAAGCGACCGTTGCTGCGGTTTGTACAGGCGAATCACACTACAAGAGCGCAGAAAGCGATTGAGAGATCATCAACTGTCGCAGGCGCATGTGAAAGTGCTGGACTGACTGACGATGGTATGTTGGTGGGGGATTCAGGCCGATAAGCAACTGAACGATGGTCCTAGGATAAGCTAGAGGGACCCTCACTTCAGTGGATTGGCGCCAGCCTGCGTCTGACCGGTTAGCCGCATAACTATTAGCTATTCAATCTTTGTCTACTTCGTAGAAATACCTACCATAAGCAGGAAACAACAAACTGGCTCAAGCAAAGAGCCAGGGAAAATGATAATTATAGAAGCATTCGTAATAAGGATCAGACCGGTCTCCTGCACGGCGGTTCAAATTATGTGCATCGCATAACTAGATAACGTGACTAAATGAACTACATAGAGCTCAGCTGAGCATTGGGTCAACCACTATTGGAGCTGCAACACCCCGAGTAGTGCAACTCCCCGCCCGATCAACAACCCATTTTACGAGCCCGCGCCGGTTTTTGGTACTGTAATCAATCGCCCCGGCGCCAACTCCTCCACCGCTCAGAGCCCGATACCTGCACCGAACTCTGGATCCACGACTGATTACCTGGGCCACGTTCGATACGCCCACTACCACTCAAGGAGCCCACCAACATCCACCAACACCGAAGCCGCGGGTCCCTCAGTCCTCGATACAGCTTCGAGCCTCTCGAGATCGTCACATCTTGCAGCTCGACCTTGATTCGACATCGTCTGGGATAAGCCCCCATCCCGCCGCTGAACTCGCGGGTCGTGGCTATCACGATCTAGCCTTCAATCATCTCGGCGCCCCTCTCCAACATGCCGAGATCGTCAGTGCCCAAGCCCGGGCCGGCAAAGCTCAGCTCCAATGCCGGCCTGGACGAATGGCTCGAGGAAGCCAAGCAGTGTCATTATTTGCCTGAATCGGTGATGAAGCAGCTCTGCGAGATTGTTAAGGAAGTTTTGATGGAGGGTATGTTCTTTCGAGTTGCTCCTCTCCTCCAGCGTCCACTGTGGTCTGACCCGTCCGTTTGCAGAAAGCAACATCCAACCCGTCGTCACTCCGGTCACCGTGTGCGGAGATATTCATGGCCAGTTCTACGATTTACTTGAGCTTTTCCGGGTTGCTGGCGGCATGCCAGGAGAGACTCTCACCGAACCCCCCAAGAGTGCCAAGCCGGTCATCAGCGCCGACATGATTGAGCCCCCGACTGAGATCACAAACCCGAGGTTGCGGAAGAAGATCAAGATGCGCCGCAACAGCAAGGGCGAGAACGTTGAGACAGAAGCTGAGGATGACGATGACCATTCCCCCGACCCGGCTCAGAGCTCTTCCCGGCCCACGAGTCAGGAGCTCGCGACGCCGAGTGTGAACAACCCGAATATGCGATTCGTATTCCTTGGTGATTTTGTGGACAGAGGCTACTTTTCCTTGGAAACATTTACACTCCTCATGTGCTTGAAGGCCAAGTAAGTCCCTGCATATCACTCGTGTCTCCTCTAGTATGCTAATCCAATGTTAGGTATCCCGACCGTATCATTCTTGTCCGAGGAAACCACGAGTCTCGCCAGATCACACAAGTATATGGCTTCTATGAAGAGTGCCAGCAGAAATATGGCAATGCCAGTGTGTGGAAGGCGTGCTGCCAAGTCTTTGACTTTTTGGTTCTAGCAGCAATTGTTGACGGCGAAGTCCTCTGCGTACACGGTGGACTATCGCCCGAGATCCGTACCATCGACCAGATTCGCGTTGTCGCTCGAGCACAGGAGATTCCTCATGAGGGTGCCTTCTGTGATCTTGTTTGGAGTGATCCTGAAGACATTGACACATGGGCTATTAGTCCCCGTGGTGCAGGTTGGCTATTCGGAGACAAGGTCGCCACAGAGTTCAACCACGTCAACGGACTCAAACTGATCGCGAGAGCTCATCAGCTTGTCAACGAAGGCTACAAATTCCACTTTCCGCAAAACTCTGTTGTCACGGTGTGGTCGGCACCCAACTACTGCTACCGCTGTGGAAATGTAGCATCCATCATGACAGTCGACAAGAACCTGGATCCCAAATTCAGCATCTTCTCGGCTGTCCCGGATGACATGAGACATGTTCCTGCTGGCAGACGTGGACCATCCGACTATTTCTTGTAGATCATGGTATTTCGCAAATACTGTACGTGGCATTCAGATGATACCAAATCCGGCGTTTGGGTTTCTGATTTCTTGATAACCGATGGACGAGAAATCATGGGTGATGACATGGCATTTTTTATTTCTTTTTCCTGTTAACAAACATCGAGACTTTGTGTGTATGTATACTAGACGACTTTCTGTTCAAGTTGGAATAGAGCAGCGTTCTCATGACTAAAATTCGATCAACTACAGATACTATGAGACCAAAACAAGAATACAAATGAGCCGTTATTTTGAGGAAAAGCAAAAGCATAACAGAAACAACAGCCCGACAAGGATCCTTAATTGCCCCCCTTCCACTCAAAATACCTACACCCATCAGACGCCTTGCTGCACTTGAAATACTGCCTATTCGCGTTATTAAAGTTGAGTACACTGCAAATAAACCGCTCCCGATGACCCCTCCGACACTTTGGGCATGGTCCCCAGAGCGCGTTTCTCTCGGTCTCGGCGTCGCAAAAGAGAGACTGTCGACACTTGGTGCACTTGGGAGTGGCGGTAGAAGACTTTCCCTTGTGTCTGGCTGTAGGAGGCGTTGCCAGGAGGAGGCTGCCCGTCTTGCAGTATGTACACTTTCTGGTACTACTCGAGGGCGTGACGGGCGCTGCACGACGGCTGGAGGAGCTGGTGGGCGTCGCGGGATGTCGATATGGCGCTGCTCGCCATCTGTGGGATCTGGGTGTTGAGGGGACGTTGCCAGCGTGCGTGCTGCTGTAGTACTGTTTGATAGTGGCTTTTTGAAGGGGAAGAAGAAGGGCAGGATTAGAACTAAGTCGTTTTGCTCGTACAACTCTCAAATCGATAGGCCTGACTTACATTGGCGGTATGTTCTTGGTGCTTTTGCAACTGGAGAGCATATGTGTTAGGCGCGCTCTCTGCTTGCTCTTCCCCGTGGAGTTTTGGTTGGCTCACTTCGGAAAAAGTCGACAATCTTGGCTGTGGGCTCTTGTTCAGTAGGCTTCATTCCGGGAGACTCTTCCAATAGACTTACTCTGGCGAAGGCTGTTATCTTTGGCGATCGTCATGGTAGTATCACTGCTCTCGAAACTGAAGCTCACGATGTTGGGTTTATGGTATACTTCTTCAATGACCGGAAGGTGGACTCTCGTTCACTCTGACATTGAAGATGAGAAGAGAGCATACTGGGAAGCCCAGCTTCCCAGGGGAACTCCCCATTACTTATACTTGGGCTCTGCATTCCATCCTCAGCTCCTCAGATGATGGGATCCCTCTTGATCTCGATTTGTAGTCTTGGAAACAGGCACTACCGCCGACTATGCTGGTTTCAGTGAGGCCGGGTGGCCGTCAAGCTGTGACGACACAGCTTAAACCTTGGTCTACAATGTCAATGGGCATAATCACGACTTGCACTCGGATGAGTCCACGATAACGTATAGCAGGGGTTAGGTCATGTCCAGGTACGGAGTTCTTGGAACCCCCTCAGAGAAAAAGAAGGAGAGGGGGGTATGGGGGGAGAGGGGACGTCTTATACCGCTGAGCCCCCCGACGCAGTTGGTAGCAACTCCCATGTATGCTAGGTTTTCTGCACGTGGGAGTTGATGCCCAGCTCATGCAAGCACTGTAACAGGAAACGAATGCCAAGACCTGTCACTGCGCCCGGCTGATATGGCTAATGGTATAGGCCGTTGCATGAGCTGAGTTAACCCCAGCAAACTCTATTTCAAAGGATTTTTACATTTACTCGTGGTCCAAGGCAGTATTGGGCTATTCGGGATTGTGCTGCACTGTATCACCTTTTAGAGCGCAATGAGTTGTAAACCCTACTGGCGGTCTACCCATCTTGAGCATATCTCGGCATGGTTCGTGGGGTTTTGCGTTTGTCGCAACTCGGTTCTTTTCCAAGATCTCTACTAGTAAAGAGATTTGAATAGATGAAGAACATGTAATTCTCTATTGCCAATTGTTGCTTTTTGAGTTTTTCAGATTGAGTGTCCCAATCCATTAACTTTCATGATCATCTGAGTTCATACAGATAGGTTGGTGATATGTATAGTCTTTGGTGTGCGACCGAGTGTACGAAACCCACCCCCCACCCCCACTCACTGTACATTTTATTGTATCTTGGCCCAGCCACCCAACTCATTCAACAAAATCCACCCATGATTGTGCAACTGAACGATTGACACTCGTGACAGGACCTCTTGGGTACTCACTCAGGACTACCCAATAGTGATCATGGACCCCACACCACCTTTGACGAACTCTCCAATGACGGAGGATTCGCTGCAGCAAATTTTCGCGTCCGACCAGGACATGTACCCAGCTCCTCTGACATACGCGCGCCTGCAGAGCTGGGTCACCGCGAGCCCTCAGCTGTCGCGATGCTTTCACTCATCAGAAAGCCGTCATGGAGACATGGGGTCAGGGATCAAGGACGACGTTGCAGGCGTTCTCATTGTTCTTCCCCTAAAAGAAGCGCCGTGGCGGGACTTGCTCGTGGGCAAGCTTCGAGAGACGGACATTGATGCCGACAGCATGATTGCGCCCAAAGATGGCGCAGGCTCCGCGGTTGGCCTACACGTGTTTCATGTGGAGAGACTCGGCGAACATGCTAGGGGCTTCACAAGGCATTCTATTGAGTATGCGGACATGGTTGCGAAAGAGGAAGGGTGGAATGTCCTGGGATTTTCTGGTTAGTCTACAGTGCTGCCCGACTTGACGGATGCTTGACAAGGTATATACTACTTGGCGCATACTGACCATCAGCTTGTCCACTAGCCCTGACAGCGACAGAAGACGGGGCAAAGACCTTTGAGAAACTCGGTTTCAAATCCACAGGCTATGAAGAGTTTTGGATTCAGAAAAGTGGTGAGATATCACTAGTTCCCAGATTCCCTGGCCACAACAGCTCGAGTGTGCCATCGGATCACGACTCGAGCTCCATCAAAGGCCAGGCACGCATGGCTGTGAGATATGCAGACCAAGAAATCACGACATCGTAATGGCAATCTGAACTTTGATTGTCGCTATTCCACTCGACTACGATACTGCTGGCCATCACAATGTGAGCAGAAGCTCTGTCGAACTCTGTCCAACTTCCCACAACGCAACGCCACAAGCACTCCCTACAGCCTCCGAGCTCTGACGGATGGCCTTGAGACTCTTCGCCATGCTCTTTGCTGTGGGCAGGTACAACCTCCAAGGGCCACCATCGTCTTCGACATAATCAAAGTAATACTCTGGCTCACGACCATCCTCCCTCTGCAGCTCCGGCTGGTATTTCTCGATCAACTCCTCAATCTGGGACATGACTACCGCCTCACCAGGACCTCTCAAGATACACAAGTCTTCTTCGTCTGCGTCGCTTCCCTGAATAATCGTCCCCTTGTCCTCATCTGCAAAAAGAACAGGATACTTGTAGCCGTAGAGTGGGAGGCCCATCAGGAGCCTCCCATGTCCTATCTTTTGGGAGGCATCTCTTGACTCAAGAATTGGTGATTCATGCTGGATATCATATTCCTCCTTGCTCAAGGCCATGATGTTGTGGCGGATCCAGGCAGCGGAAGTATTGGGGCCAGGCACTCTGACCTTGTGCTGCTTCTGAGCTGCATGAAGTGGACTGTTGGTAGGAAATGGCTCCTCCCACTCAGTCCCGCCCGGTCCCGTCATGTCGTATGTCATGACACTAAAGTAGTCGACTACATCGGCGAGCAGCGTGACGGTCTGTTCGGATATGTCGTCGAGTGACTCGTCATGCTTCCTGGTGGGAGGGATCACGAGAACCATGGTCTTGTCGTGATCCCAAAGGCGCCGCGACAGCTCAGAGAGCGGACCGCGGAGGGCATGCGAGACGGCCGACTCAAAGACTACGCCGTCAAACGACATGTCTTGAACGACTCGCATAATGACGTTGGCGAGATCAGACCACCGGGTCTCGTTGAACACCAATTGCTGAAAGTCGTTTTGCATCCAGCCATCGAGTATAAAGCGTGGCACAATCTGAAGCGGTTTCGGTCCATCTGGCGACGTCTTTTGCAATCGCTGATACCATGCCTCGTCGTCCTTGTCCGGCGGTCCGCCTCTCACAGTGTACACGTCTGCGTCGGCCTCATTCGCGTGGACAGTGTACCACACCGGAGAGACCATGTCAAAGCTCTTCCGGTACTCCTCGACCAATTCTTTGCCTCGCGAATGCCAGGGCGTGACATACCCCAGGACGGGCAGTTCGGGGTGCTGTCTAGTGTGGTCCTCCGCCGCAGACTCGCCTCGGAGTGGGACTTGCTGCCCTGCATCCTGCCCGTTCGCGCCGATGACAACAATCGCCGCCCACACCAGATGGAGGAACAGCGGGGTTGTTCGTTGCATGAAATGCATGACTTTCAGATAGTGATTGCTTTTTTCTCACGTGGTGATTGACCATTTGGCCTATTCATGATAATTCTAGCAATGTGCCATACAATCCGGCCACGTTATTCGATGGACCACCCTGCCGCAACGAAACCCCACTTACGCCCGCGCCAGCTCCGAGCTTCAACCGTATGAACACCTACGGAAAAGAAAAAGAAAATGCTCGAAATAGTTGCATTATATTCTATTCAAAGCAGGATCTGATGTCCGCTCGCCTTGAAGCACTTGTATTATTTCTGACATATCTTTCCCTTGTCGATGCATCTGCCCAGCGAGCTCCATTGCCGTAACGCTAGTCGCACGTGCAGCATCTGAACCGGCGGTGCCCGCAGACAGCAGGATCCTTGCGGCGCCGACGTGGCCGGTCCTTACGGCAACATGAAGCGGTGGCTCGCCGGACCCTATGGCGGCAGCATCGAAGTCGGGACGGGCACCGCGCTCCAGTAGACGGCGGATCATGGGCACGTTACCGCGCCGGGCTGCCGCAGCCAGCGCGCCCGATCGCTCCAGACGAGCACCGTGCTGGAGCAGCAGGTCTATGGCAGAGGCATTGGCATAGAGCGCTGCCACAAGGGCGAGCGGGAAGGCGGCTGCGTCTGGGTCCTGGTTGGGGTCGGCGCCAGCTTCGAGCAGGAAGCGCAGGTACTTCACAGTCTGCCTGCCCATGCACGCCACGATCAAGGGCGAGCCGCGCCTGTCGAAAGCCATGTTTATGATCGAGGGATCGTGAGCGAGCAGAGCCTTGAAAATGGGGATCGATCCCGTGTTCACTGCAGCCCGGACAATCTCTTCATTCAGAGGCACAGAAGGGCATTTTGCCAACAAGAGACTGAGGACGTCAAGCTGGGACTTCTTCGCGGATGTCTCCAGGAGGCTCTGGATGGTTTCTTCCGATAAAAACTCTTGATCATTTTCAAGCAGTGTCTTCAATTGGTCAACATATCCTGCCAAAGCCGCGGTCGCCATCAAACCTTCAAGGTCTGGTGCCATGTTTGCGAATTTGACCGTAGGTTGTAGGAAACTACGAAGTTTTAGGGTCGTCGGCCCCCACTTGCGTCCTCGCCAGCTCCGAGCTTTGTCCGTATGAATTCCTACCGAAGAGAAAAAGAGAAAAAGAAAATGCTCAAATTACTTATAACAGAATCTATCCAATGCAGGATCCGGTGCCCACTCACCTGAAAGCACTTGCATCATTCTTGATATATTCTTCCCTTGTCAGTGCATCTACCCAGCAAGTTCCATTGCCATGGCGCTAGTGTCATCTGCAACACATGAACCGGCGGCGCCCGGGGACAACAGGAGAGGCCGACCCTGACGACGACATAAAGCGGCAATTCGACTGTCCCTACGGCGGCAGCGTCGAGGCTGGGGCGGGTGTTACGCTTCAGTAGACGGTAGCATGGACGCATTGCCCGCGGTCACGGCATCCAGCACGCCTGGTGGCACCAAGCTGTGACTGGAGTGTAATAGCAGCTCGACAGCAGGCTGATGATCACAGCACTACGATCTGTGCTAGCGGAATGGCAGATTCATGTCAGCGGCCAAAATCTATGCGACATGACACCCGCTTGATGACGAGAATATGAACAAGCAGTCAGACTTGAATTCACTCCATCCTTAATGTCACGTATACGGCTTAAGTGGCAGTGATTTCTCAAAGGTTTACACACAGCTCATCTCTATTATACCGCCTTTGCACAAAGTACGATGAGGATCCTCCTCATACAAGGTCGTCCTGGCTACGTATACATGCATTATGAGCAGTCAGGTTAAGCACGTCTTATGTGATGCTTTACTACTGCGTGCTTATGATCGCCTTCCATGGCATCGTGACTAGCATGATTCTTAGTTTCATGTGAAATTTATTTTGGCTCTTAGTAGGCCATTTATAAATACGAATCAGCCTGTGGATAAGGCAGGGCGGGCTCACAATGGCAAGTCGCGCCACAATGGGGACAGTCGTGGAAGATCATTAAAGCGAGAGAGCACTGTGAGCAGTTTTTTTTTTTTTTTTTTTTTTTTTTTTTGGCTGTAATGGAAAGAAAACAGATATATGTGTAATAGCTTCATACTTGCTAAAGCCATGGAAATAAGCTGACAGTAACATGAACTATAATTTGAAGAACTTTCTGAACGGCACAGTACTGTTGTAAGACTCAAGGATGGTCTCCCTCAACATGGACTTTGGCCTGGTTGGGATTTAGAAGCTCTAAAAAGGACTACAGAGTACATAACCTTAGGTAGGTAGTAGTGGGAGATTGTGTGGGGCTGGAAGCCTTCTCAACCCTTCTAAGGTTAAAGGACCTAATAAAGCCTCTCGTGAAAAGATTACTTCTTAAATAAGAATGATTCTTGAACGAATGATGCTTATCGGCCCCCAAGCACACCCGTTGGGAGACAACGAGAGTATATTATCTTGAATGACCAGATGTTCGTCCGGGATCGTTACGTGTAATGTTTAAATCTGTAAATCCCTCGTAATTTATTTATAAGTCCGTGACCTTATGCCATCGAAGTCTTGTGTTCAATTATTGTTGTTGTTAAAAGAAGAAGAAAAATCCATTTTTTTAGTGGTTAGCGTTAGTGGGCGTCAAACTAGTTATATAGTGGCCTTGTAGGGGCTGAAGATTGTCTCTCAAGCAAGAATGCTTCTGCTCTCAGAAGGCCAAAATAACCGCTACTTCCCACCCTGCAAGCCCCGCAGTGGTATTTCATCGCGGCTTAAGCCATGAAACTAAGTTAAGTGATTCGTTCAAATACGCACACCACTAACCTTAGGTAAAGATAGGATACCGGAGCAACTATCCTCAAACCGCTAGAGAGTCTTCCACCAGATATGAAAAGATGGCCGACAATGGGTTATAAGTAGGAATGACTCCCAACTTTCAAAGTGATTCGAATCCATCATATTTCACGTGCACCAACACCATATTGCCAACTCATCAAGTCATCTCAACCCCTTAATCAGTTTTCGAAATGAACGTGATAAAAATCCCCACTACGATTCTGAAACCTGCCTACTTGGCCCGGAGGATCAAAGACGTAAGCGCAATAATTAATTCAAATCCAGTTTTGGAATTAGCGCAGCGATAAATCTCACCATTGTGATAGCTCAAGGAACAGATACTTCCCCCACCTCCAGAGGACTTAAAAGACAAGCATCGATGGTATCAATGTACGATCAAGAATTGCACACAATTTCCTCTATTTTTTGAAGGCGCGTATTGGGACAGAGGGGACTGGTGGACAGCTCCAAGCAATGTCGAAGCATTTGAGCAGCTTTCATTCAGTGCCTGTAATAAGCACTGGCAGCCAGTCGGTGTGTCAGGTGGCGTTTCTTTTCAGTTGAAACTTGATGAAGCCAATTCTTTCAACATTGCCATTGTAGGTATCTCTCATTCTCCTCTCTTCCATGTAAAACCTACTAACCTCAGAGAAGGGATTGAATTCTCTTGTCTTTGGAGGCCATGAAGCTGGGGTTACTGAGTCCTCGAATCCAGAAGAAGGTTATGCCACTGCGTCAGACCATGGAAATTCAATTACCTCCAAGAACTACTACAAAGGCGGAGATTGGGATGAATGTGATAAAGAGGTTGAGATCGAGTTTCACGTTTCTGTACAACCCGGGCAAGAGATGTTGGTGATGATTACCGAAGTTATACTGTGATATCGTTGGGACATTCGCCAACATTTTTCCGACAGTAATCATTGCAGGATACTTTGACATCCGCGTACAAGACGCTCTAGGAGGTGATATTGGAACCAGGGCTGACGGCCAGAGGGACTAGAAGAGCTTCTGGTCAGAGATAATCACCAGAACCAGACCTCACTTACCATGGAAAGTACAACTGGCAGCACTCTATTCCATAGACAGCCCGGCCAAGGTACAGGATGTTCTCAAGCTTCATAACCAGATACCATTGTCTGTTATTACGACTCAAAACCACATTAATCGTCGCTGCTAGCAATTTTTCAATTATCTCCATTGTACAGCATCTTGGCAATTTGAAACGTCCCATATCTCTCCTTCTCCAGTCCCGACCAGCAAAGAGAACAAATGAGAGAACTCCTGGCCCCAAATGCTATATCGAAGGCACATCAAATCAATGAGGACTTAGGGCAGGTCTTCATGCCGACTTGGTAGGGGGTACGCCGCTAGGTAACCCAAGTCCGATTGAAATGACTATCGTGCGAATCGACTGAAACATGAGCATCGGCTTTCGGCAGGTTGACGGCTTCGGATTTCGTTCTACATTTGTCATATTCGTCGGGGTTTTTGGGGTAGATCAGGGTACACCCCGCTTCTAGGCCAATCCCAGCTTCGAGTATCACGGAAGCGCATGAATTCGAGAGTCGCCTAAACAGAGAAGACTTGTTTCTTCTGATCAAGCCTTAAGAAGTGCTGAACATGCGTCGAAGCCTGGAGGATACTGGAACCAACGCTCTACGCGCCCGTTTGGTCTGCGATGAGTGTCACAGCCGCAAGGTCAGCAAGAATTGACCACTAACACTGATAATGGCCCAAGATACTAATGGCAGCTCTCATGGTAGGTTCGCTGCGATCTCGAAAAGAGTTCGACAGGCAAATGTTCACATTGTCAGCGTTTGGGTCGTGAGTGCCGGTACGCTGTCCCCCCAGATGCCTTGTCAATTCGTTTGAATTCCTAGCCCAATTATTGGAGAGGCGAACTTTTGCTTACATTTGTAATCTGAAAGTCGGCGAAGTGGTGCACGGAAAAGATTACGAACCTCGGCAACAGGGGCAGTCTCAAAGTCAATTAGTTCTTTCGCGCCGCAATCGCCATCTCCATCACCTAGACGGTCGCTATCAAGTGAACACCAGGCTAGTAGCAGTCCATCACCCGGAGACCAATGCAGGGAGTCAGGTGCTTATATGGGCGAAACCGCCTTGCTTTCGTGGCCGCGGGAGACGCCGCCTCCGCGAGCATCCACCACAAATAATCTTTCGACGATTTTCCAGGAGATATTGAAAGCCTCGAAAGCTCAAGAACTTCCATCTGCGACGCAACTTCAGGCTTCTGCTGATTTCTACTACAATTATCTCTATCATGCACTGCCTATCTTTGACAAGAGCGACTGTCCTCCGTCGCCGAGTATTTTGACCAAGCAAACCACGTATTTCCTTGGATGCCTGGTTCGCTTTCCTGACGAGGCTACCAGCCTAGCACTCCAATCTGCGTACGAAAAGATAAGGGCAATCCTGTACACAAGGCTCGAGGGCAATAAGCTCGTTATTCTCTCCGCGTTAATGGCATTGTCTTGCTGGAGTCCAAACCCACCCGACATTGTTTCCCTCGATACGTCCTGGCATTGGGTCGGAAGCGCGGTACGTCTTGCGATCCAAATGGGTCTACATCGCGAGGCTACGTACAAGACCGGCAGTGATACCAATTTGAGAAAGAGATTATGGTGGGCGATCTTTGTGAGTTACTCTTCGTCTGACCTAAGAATAGTGACTGATATAATTAGAATGCGGAGGTCTTGCATGGCGCAAGTTACGGTAGAGCGATCACTTGTTGTCCAGATGATCTCGATGCAAGTGTTGCCACCTTGTCGGACTTTGCAGTTCCAGAATCGTCCGCAAAAGTATTCGTCGCGACTTCTAGCCTGTGTCTGAACTTATCAAACATCCACCAATTGAGCCTCAGTCGTCGTGATGTCACTGATGACGAATTTGCCACAAGAATCAAATCGCTACGATCCTGGTTTGACTCTCTACCCGCTGATCTACACATCTACAATGGAGAAGTCAAAAGACCATATAATCTCCCCATCATGCAGCTTCATATACTTTACTTGACGACTGTCATTACTTTGCTTCTTTTGCCTGGGTCACATCGAAATTCTCGAACATGCGCCATAATATCATTCGTGGCCGCCGGGTGCATTGCTCGTCTGTATGAAGATATAGACTGCCACGAGGACGTGCATCGACTATTGCCGCACAATGGTTGGATGCTCACGGTAGCAGCAATACCTCAAATATACCACGCGTCACGATTTCCAAATACGGCTTTCCCCTCTGCACACGACTTGGACATACTGACTGCCGTTGTCCTGAAACTTACAAATAAGCACGCCTCCGCAAAAATGGTCCTTCGAAAGATAAACGCGTTTCGGACAAAGCTAGAAGGCCATCCAGCTATAGCAACAGCTCCTGCCGAAGGTCGGCAACAAAATGCGCCAAATGAACATGAATCATCACAGATTGAACATTTGAATGAAGTATTTCAAGCTACCAGAAGTCTGCTGCCATTTCCTGAGTCTCATTGCCAAAGTATGAGGCTCTTGGAGGGTGTAACAGCTGAAGATGAGGATCTTGGGGCTTTCGACACTATACCGTTCGACTTCGATCTAGACGCTCAGATGGACTGGTCTGTACTATTTGATGAATCTGCAACTCAGGTTGGCGGACTGGATTCCATGGCGGACCCCCTTGCTTTCGCGGATCTGATAGACGGGTAACGCTTGGGTTCCTGCACACGATCTACCGCTGACGGTTTCGGTTTTGGTGGTCCAATTATTCTCATTCATCTGTTAAGCCATGACATTGGACTGCCCTACGACAGTATCAACAAGCACAGTGCTACCAATTCATTTGTTTCCACCTACAGCTTCTGTGGGATATTGATGATTTCTGACCAGTCCAAGTCTTTGAGAGAATCCTCCACAGACTTGAGCGCCTTTTTATCATCATCGGAGAGAATGGAAAGACCTTCAACCAAGTTCAACCCCGGGACTTGATCCCCGATTATGCCCTCAGCCTTCTGCTTTTCAATCCACTTGAAAAAGACCCATTGGCTCGCTTGCTCCTCACCCATAGGTCCCCACAGCGAGACATAATCGGACACGCTGAGCCCCATGACCTTGGTAGAGTTTGGGCTCGGTGCGACCTTGCTTGATCTTCCCCACAGGGCAAGATAGGACTCGAGGGTGAAGTCCTCGACGTTACACCTCACATAGGTCCCGGCCGGCTGCGGGTCCCGTATGAGGGCTCGCACAAAGATTCCGATATTGACCGTGTGGTCACCGATGCATGGATAGGGCGAGTCCGGACTGGTTGGGTAGAACTGAACCCATTTTTGGGCACTTTCCTTTACACAGAGGATCAGCAACTGATTTTCGTGGTAACGGAAATGATCAAAACTCACCAACCAAACAGGACGAAAGATGGGATATTGATGCATGTTGACCGCAAAAATCGTAAAGATGGCAAACGTCGTCTTCTCGTAGAGCTCCGGGAGGTTCTTCTTGATGAATGAATCAACCTGTCCTTTGCCTTGGAAGTGCGGGACAAGGGCTTCGCCACCTGTAATGGCGCTCGTGTCTGGAAGCGTGCTCCAAATGTACGTCTCGAGGGTTGGAGTTTTGGCGGCAGCCTTGGCCAGATTGGTCCCATAGAGGTACTCGAGCTCGATCGAGGCGTCTTTCCCGCGCTCAAAGAAGAAGTCGTAGTAGTCGGTAACGGCAAAGATGGCGGAAGCACCGTCGAAAGCTCGAACAAGACTTTCCTCGTCTTTCTGGTCGGCTTGCACCATTTCGACACCCTTGGCCGTTAGGGCTCTGGCCTTATCGCTATTTGTGTTCCTCGTGATACCGCGAACGCGATAATCAGGGTTGGACAGAAAGGCATTGACCACGCCGCCCCCCTGACCGCCTGTTGCACCAACGACAACGATCAACTTGGTCATAGTGGTCAGGTAGTAGTGTGATGGGACAATTATACAACATGGAGGATGTGAAAATCTTTGCTTCTCACCGAACTTTTGGTTGGCAGGCTTGAAGTAATGCGATTTAACTTCTATTTATATGTAATTCATAAACCTCTATCGATTCCTCTGGACGACCCAATTTCACTATTTTACTGCGAATGGTTATGCTTGATGACTAAGAACGGCACTCGGTATATTGTGTCACTTCCTTGATTCGGCAGTGGAGAAAACGCTAGTCTCGGCTGTCTCTTGAGGTGCACAACAGCAATACAATATGCTATGCCGACTGACTCCAACAAATTGGCCGACATGCGTCGAATACACATACTGCGTCATCGTGCTCTCGATTAGCTGTGATATATGATGACTTATGTCATGTAAAGACCTGGCCAACGTTGCGATTAGACTTCGGCATGACTCAAAGATACATTGTCCTAGGTCAAGATATATGATCATGGGAGTTTTGGTCTTTTGGCACAGAGACTTTAGACATACTATATTGACGACGATAAGACTAGATACCTCACTGCCCAGGTTCAACTACTTGTTCAAATACCACGTTGAGTCTGATCCGTCGACTTCCTTGACGGAAGTGCCGTTACCCAGATATGAGAAACGGTTATGCTTCTCATAGTACGTATATTCCCAGTCTTCTCCCCTGAAGCTCTCCAGCATGTGGAAGAAATGAATCCGACTCCCGGGATGCAACGCTGTAATAGGTCCATCTGCTGCGCCGTTCTTGAACCAAGACGTGCAAGACCCGGCCCAGGCGGTTCGTGGCATGAAAGCTTGGGTATGGTCAAACAATTCATCCACAGCCGCATGGCTGGGCGAAACGGCCTTGATACGCTGGGTTTGGCATTTATGAATAATGTCAGCAACGTATTTGGCGATGATCTCAACAATGGTGAATACGCTTCCATGCCCGACTGGGGCATTCGGGCCGAGGAACACTAGATACTTGGTATTAGCTCAGGTGTGTCCCCATGAGTGTATCTTTCTCGAATGACAGGATATAGAGTACATACCAAAATAGTTGGGAACATCAGGCACTGCGCATGACATGTAAGCCCGTGGCAAGTTGCTGCTCCACAAATCTTGGAGATTTCCCTTTCTTCCAAGGATGGGAAAACGGGGCCGGAATGACACATTGAACCCCGTGGCACAGACAATGGCGTCCACGTCGATCGTGGCGCCAGCGCTTGTCACAAGGCCACTTTTATTGACACAAACAATCGGATCTGATACGATATGAAGGTTGTCCTGCGTCAGCGATTCCAGATATCCTACCCCCGGTGTCATTCTGCGACACCCCAAGGGAAAGTCTGGTATCAGTAGTCCTGACAATTTCTCATCGCCTCCAAGGGCGGCAATCATATACTGCTTCACGAATTCTGTGGCTTGTGCGTGGGTATCTGAGTCTTTCAGGACCTAGCGTACATTAGAAGACGCGAGATGAAGCATAGGATACCAAGCTCTTACAATGGCAAAGTTGTTATTCACTTGCTTTTCAACAGCCTTGACGAAGCGCAGATAGAGTTCCGGGTCAGTCTTGAACTTTTGTATCTGCTCCGGGGTAAAATTTTCATCGTCGTCCATTTCAATCTGGGCGAGCACACTGCTCGCCTCGGAAAAGGAAAGACTTTGCGGGCGTGGAGGAACGATCCAAGTCGGCTCGCGTATGAAGTGGAACAGCTGCTTCGCGTCTAATCAATGAGCCGTCAGCTATTGGCCATTTTTTTGTCAGCCAAGACAGGACTGTACTTGCCTTTCTGTATCTCAGGCACGATCTGTACTCCAGATGACCCATTGCCGATAACGGCAACTCTTTTGTTGGTCCAGTCGAACCCTTCGTCCCAATTCGCACTATGGACTAGGGTGCCTTCGAAATCATGTAGACCTTGAATATCGGGCCATTGCCAATTACTAGGATATCGTGTCAGCTTTTTCTTCCATCCCCTACACCTTTTGGTTTTCTTGAAACCACCTCGATGAATGACCTACTTGAGAACACCACTGGCGTTGAGGAGGAAGTCGCAATGATCTTGGAACTCGACATTTGTGTCTAAATTCCTTATCTTCACAGTCCACGATGCCTTGGCTTCGTTCCAGAAAGCTCCAACTACCTCATGTTTGAGCAGGATGTTGTCATTCATCTGCTCTTCATCGCAGACGCGGCATAGGTAGTCTTCTATTTCCGCTGTGGGCGAGAAGAAGCTGCTCCATTCAGGATTGGGTTTCCACGAGAATTGATAGTTGTGGGATGGTATATCACACTTGCATCCAGGATATCGGTTCTCATACCAGGTGCCACCGACTTTCGAGTTCTTTTCGTACACGACGATTTCATACTCGGTGAGCTTTTCACGCAGAGTGTGGAGGATGTTCAGTCCACTTGCACCCGCACCGATAGTGATGATTCGAATACTTCTCACCGAACCGAGAGGCTCCTCATTGACTTTGTATGCTTCAGTGGTCTTTCCCGTTTGCGTGTTCAGATGGGCTGCCGTTTCGTGACTTGGCGGGTCAATTTGTTGCTGTAACAATGACAAACGTGATGCAGCCATTTTGCCGATGTCAGAGACTTGGTTTCTGTGTATAACCTGAAGGTATATGAAAACAGCATATGAATAACATACAAGGACGTATGAAGAATGCTTGAAGAATAGTTTTAATGTGGCATCGAACGATTGAGAAAAAGTGGAGGATTCATTTAGCACAAGTCTGTCATTTTTTGCCTTCAATTTACGTACAGCGGAAAATGGCGGTATAGACAGTTAGAACTATCAATGAGGCTCATAATAGTGAGACCATAGCGCGCCGGACTCTAGGTACAACTCGGTAGTCGGCAAGACCGACATTCGGCAGCAATTTTCAGTGTCGGTAGACGTCGCATTTGGCATTCGGCACCCGGCAAACATTTGTGATATTTCCTCCTGCATGACAACGTGAAAGTCTCAGAACATGAGATTATTAAGTGACCCTATTGAATGCAATGTACTGAGAGCTTCTGATTTCAAAAACAACTTGCTATGATAGGATTCGGGCGTCCATATATTTTTAGCGGGAATATTAGCATCTCAAGATGCGTAGCGTCAATGCGAACTTTCCCATTTCTCCACCATTTTATTCACTATAGTATATGCACTACCCAAAGGATCACGAGAGACTACCCCAAAATTCCCGTGACTTGAAATCAAATGTTGGCCTTCTCCTCGGAATTGAATATTTCGCTCACCACGGACAACGCCTCTCTCCCAGCCGGGACTCCACAATACACCATCGCATGACGGCAGACTTCAACAATCTGGTCTTGGGAAAGACCATTATGAAGGGCCGCCTGTACATGTATACGGAGCTCCGGTGTGCGATTTAGAGCAATCATCATCCCGATGTTCAAAATTGAGCGCTCTTTGAATGAGAGAGACTCATTTGCATAGCCAGAGAAGCAATTCTCCGCTATGTATTGGCCGCCGACTTTACTAGGCAGATCGTCGCGCTGTATTCATCAGACTAGACCTTCAAGAGTACACACCTCGGTTGTCTACATACTGAGTTGGCTTGAATTTGACGGAGGAGTTTTTCTCCGAGGAAGGCTTGTGCCATTTGTGCGCCAAGGACAAGGTTTTTGGAGGGCGATGCCATGATGGTTCGTGCAGATTGAAGATACGACAGAGGATAGGTTGAATGACAAACAAAAGTTGTTGGGAACTATGATCCGTCATGCTCCCCTTCCTATTCCATATTTCAAATAAAGGAAAGGGGTCAAACAAGCATTATTTCGACTTGCCGACGCTCGTAGACCCCTTCTTAAAAGTGGCTAAGCGCCGACTACCGAATACCGAATGCTATCAATAAGTACCTACCTAGAGAGGTATGACCACCATTTACCGACCAGTGACCACCAACCCCTCGCTGCCGACCATTAATTACCGATCGTGGAGTACCGAACAAGCTTTACCGCAATGTCCATGGCAATGGACGCGTGATGACGGATGAATTACATGGTCTGAAGGGATTTGAGAGTTTCATTGTATGAATGCTATATGGTAGTCTCCTGTCAGAGAACATCATGCGCAATGAATCCTATTAAAATACAGATAGAGCATTGTTGAAAGGCTAAACTACCTATATAACTGTGTAAGGAGACCAGATTGAAACGAACGTATATGTAAAGAAGGACCTTGCTCCGGATCCAAGTCGGGTGATTCCACGAGGCGGAGCCAGGAATACGAGTGACTTGCCATCTGGAGTTTCCACCATTCCAAGCTCCACTCAGCCAACAAGCGCGACGCCACCTGTTAATAACATCACTTCTGCTTTTACTCAAGCTTGTACTCGTCAAACTTGGCCGGGACATCATCTGCGCTTGTGCCGTTGTTGAACAAGGCCAAACTATTCGTAACACAGAATGTTAGTCAAAGTGATATTTTCGCAAGGAGCAAGGGGTTGGATATATGATAATCAAAACATTTTTGGGGCGCATTTAGCTTACTAGGAGAAAGAAACAGAGTGTTAGCATATTGAAACTTCAGGAGAAAGAGAAAAAGTGGGGGTGGGAATCAGGCTGTATAGATGTACTTACCAGTTCGTTGTAGAGATCGTCATCGAGGCTAGTCATGTTGTACTCGGGGCCGTTCTCGAATACCATCAAGTCGCCCCTCGTGGTGTCGCAGCCGCCGGTAGCAGGACAAGTCTCGTTAGCGCCCACGGAACGCTTCTGGTTAGTGAATCCGTAGTTACCGCCTGAATAGTTGTCACCTCCTAGACAGATGTCTGTGCGACCAAGTGATTGCGCGACAAATTTGAGGTTCTTGCAGCCACCTCCGGTAAAGGCTCTGCCGATGATGTTCCATTGGGTAGGAATGGCACGAATTCCGATGCTTCTAAAGACATTTCCTGAAGCGCTTATAGCACAGTCATCAGGGTTGATGTTTGTGAATACGATGTGATCGCCGCCGGAGCACTTTTCGTTGCTTCTGTAACCGTAAATATCGATGGCGGAGACGGTGCCAACAAGACCAATGAGGATATGGGAGATTTGCATTTTGGAAAGGGGTGAAGTGGTGACTCGGAGAAGTTTGTGTTGAAATGATCTCTTGGGCTGATTGATTAACAAATGGGTTAAAAGGACGATGGAGAAGATGGAGGAGAACTTTCACAGGACCATGAGCAACCTCTTATAGATGTTTGAAACACATTTTGATTCATGGGTTACGACAAAGACTTGACATCGGTTTCCATCGTCGTACTACCCAATGTTTCCACGCATTCTCGGCCCTGCTTACGCTTGCCCGTGCAGAACCGCAGAAACAATCTTGAATATGAAAACAAACTTTGTGGCGTGCGAGATCCTACAAGACGAACATTATACTGGAAAATAATCGCAATAATAGTTTGCTGCATCAGTTGGTCCCATAAGTCAGCTCACATCGTAAATCAAACTCTCTGTCACACACTAACACCTCTTGGCATCTATGCCTTTCTCTTTTCCATACAAGTCGCTGACGGTAGCGATACCTTGACATATATCAGAAGTATTGCGCCCTGAGACGGTCGTCATCCGTATCATTTGCCAATAGCTAGTCGTGAAGATTCTTCTGCTACCTTCCACCTGATTCCTTTTCGATGTTCGTGCATACCGTATATTCGCCGACCAGCCCTGTTTCCCATGTGCGGCAGTCTATGGAGCAACTTGCGGCAATGGAACGACCCCCTCAGGTTTACGCCTCCCGATGATGATTGCCAAGACTGAGACGTCACATGCGATGAGTGGCGTCATGCATTCATCGCATCCGGAATCCCTAAAACTTCGGGGGAAAGGAGGCTGAGCCAGAAGCGAGGGATCAGGAACTTGAAAGTTGGGGCGGAGGAGGGGATCGATGACAGCGGAGTATTCTTTACGAATAATATGATCCGCCGCACTTTTGATCATCAACCCTAGCCCGATGCTCTCCTCAAAGGATTGTGGAGGACTTTCTTCGAGGCTTCCCATTGGTGCATACGAGATGAGGCTTATTTAGTGGGACGAATCCTTCATGCATACAAGTTCCGGCCTAGAAATAAAGTATACCAAGGAACAGGGCCATGATTGGACGTGTAGCATAGCGCCACAAAGTTTGTGTATTTCCGGGTAGTACAGAGTCTGTTCAACGCGGATGCAAGTGCTGAGGGCCAATCGATTCACGGTCACTACTAATTGCATTGTTACGCTATGTACGGAATGTAAACACTGCAATATTGAGAACACTAAGTAAATCCTTCCGGAAATGCGGTGTTTATCATAGTGTTTGTACTATGATGTTTGGCCTCGTGAAAGGTCATATCTTATAACTGTTAAATCCTCAAAAGGTATTAATAGAAATCAGTTGATACATATAATTTCTCAGTGCTGATGCAAGGCAATGCCAAGGTTGGCTTGAATACTCAATATTATTTTAGGTCGCTTAGTGGCTGAAGCTGGACTATACATATGTGTCTCAATGAGCTACGGCCTCCCTATACGATTGTCTCCTGCTGCCGAGAAGTTCGAACTTGCTACATCGCCAACACATTTGTCGAGCACTTGGGCCACAAGAAATGCGCTCCAATCCTGGAGGATTTCTCCAAATGTTAGCGCCATAATAAGGAGGTTAGAATATTTGGAGGGCCATGGATTTGGAGAGGGAACCTTATTTGCCTTCGGCCTAAGATCCGACGATCAGATCGTTTATGACGCATAGCCCCGCAGAATTAATATTACACCAATTTTTATTCTGCGCTGCTTATGCTATATATCTCGTGATACTTCACATTTATGGCATAATTCCTGATAAAAGTGGGATTCAGTAATCCTCATCCTGTATGTACCATGATTGAACTCTTGGCTGATACTATTCATAATAGCAAAGGACTTTCAGTTCCGTATAGGAAGACCGAGTCAATTATGCGTTCGAATCTATCTTCTCCGTTTCCGCCATTGTCGAACAAGGTAAAGTTATTCGGAAGGTGGATTATCAGTCAAAGCGATGTTCTTTTAAGGGGCGAGGGATTGGATACATAATGGTTAAATCATTTCTGGTGCGCTTATAGCTTACTAGAAGAAAGAAAGAGAATGGTAGTATATTTAGATTTTAGACAGAGGGGCATATTGGACTATCTGTTCTCAACTCGATGAATTAAATGTTAATAGTAATTGAGCTTCAAACGGATGGAAGATCCAAGCTCACGCCGCGTTCTCGGCACGTACTATTGAACTCCATGGAGTCATAAAACGCTATTTTCGTCAATGTACTTTTAGCAGCGCGGTATTTGGCGTCGCCAAGCAAAATCGGGATTTGAGGAATATCAAAAGCTGGTCATGCAGTGAGGTTGCGCGCGGGTATTGTATTGCCTCGTCCACAGCCTAGTCGGTTCCTGGAACCAGTAATTACCGAGGAATCCGACAACAGAGGTACTGGTGCTCGCTTTTAGTTTTCGCCGCTCACATAACATGAGCATGTATCATGGCAAGAGGATGAGGAATAATCATTCGTATTTGATTTAGAAAATGTGGAACTATGGGACTTGTGCATCACGCGCAACAAAGTAGCTGCCGAGAGGGTGCCCATCAAATAAGGCGGCAACGTTAATGTCAGATGGTGGATCATAGATCCCATACGCCAGAGTGTGCTTGAGAACATCGATCGACACCATGACAAATGTAGCACCTTGTACGGTGTCCAGATAGATGTAAGGGCCCCGAGATCACATGTCGCGAAGCGCTGCGGCTACCGTGGAGGTGGCTACTGACTGAACATGCGACCCATGAATCCTCGAGGTCGAAGGATATCATGTTGGCGCAATCCCAAGTCTGACCCATTCGGCTCTATCAAGCCCAGGCGTACAGTTGGCGGAGGTGCTGTCGGAACCAATAGTTCAGCCCCACGCCATGAAATCCCACGGCGGGACTACACAATCACAGACCTCCGCGACCGACCGCCCAAAGCCAGTGGTTATGTGTAACCATAGCACCTGTGTAGCGATACCAGTTCTCGAAAACATCCGAGACATGTTGCTGATGAATTGAACAAGCCAAGTATAATGAGCTCGTGTTTGCCCCTGAGAGTGCCGTTGAAGATAATCCATCATTTCTGAATTCTTCCAGGTGGCTGTAGCTTGTTTGATTCATCCTAGAGGCAGGAACAACCAGCAAGAATCAGTGGCTTTGTAGACTGATCCGGCTGCGGTCTGTCGTTTCCATTTCCACCTTGGGCAATTGTCTCGCTTGTCTGTGACGATACAGGCAGGCCAGAAAAGACGTTGCGTGCCCCAAAAGCCACCAACTCAGTAACACTGGGAGAGAGATTCGCAGATCGCGTGGGCAATTTGACCAAATGCCGACAAGGAGCGTATACACCTCGTGCGCTGGCAGTGCATAGCCTAAGCGATAAAATCCCGGCGATAGCTCGAACGGACAGATGGTGCTAGCGACATTGGGGATGATCCATGTCAACATAAAAAACGGCATAGCTTTGACTGCTACGATAGTCCCCAACACTGAGTCGATTATGACGTAGTTGATGTCCATATATAACCAGAGTACCATCCATGTTTCAAAAAACTGCCCGGCGGATACGGACCAGGACTCTCTGAAAGCCCATATATAACCCGTCATAGCTAGAGAGGATATGAAGCCATATAAAGACGCAATGACGCATCTCTGTCCGAAGAAGACACCAAATTGGAGACGTTGAGAGATTTGCATCTCAGATGATATTCCGTTTGTAGCCATTAAGAAGAAGAACTGCATTAGAATTGGCATCACCATGGAGACGGTATTGATCAAGACGCGTGTTCCCTGGGTTGTGGATTGTATGGGCGCAAGCTTTGCAGAGAAAGGGTCGTAAAAGGCTGCTAATGCTTCCTTGTCCGTCCTGTTCAGCTGCGCCAACGCAGCGCTTCCATTGGTATTGCCGTAGATAGAGCGAGCGACTGAAACAAGCGTCTGCACGTTGGCTTCAATAATAGAATCCGAGATGGCTGGGTAGCGGGCTCCGTTGTAAATGTAGGTGATGGTATCGGTCGGATCGTAAGTTGCGTTTCCTTCATCCCCTTGTATAACAGCAGACAAGCGCTGGGAAGCATTTTCATGGGTATATATGGCAGCCCAATGGGTTCCTTTGCACACATCGTCCCGGAGCGAAGATGGAAGTGGATACGCCGCGGATTGACCGTGGTGCAACGTCGGAAAGTTGTCACCTTCGAGTGACGAGTACGCTAGTGCCAATGAGTTGCCAATGGCGCCGCCGTCATAATCCACAAACAGTATGCTGAAGGCATGGCTGCGGTCCGTTGACTTGAAGAAAGTGCCGTACAGATACGACATGTTACCCAGGAATAGGCACTGTATAAGTATGAAGGAGACTAAGGTCGCAATCCAGTAGGGTTTCAACACCTGGACGGGGATTCTGGCCCGGGCCATGGAAGGTCCAGAGCTCATTGTGTCACACTTGATCTTGAACCACAGACACCAAGGAATGTTATCAAGGTACTCGGATGTTAGGATCGGAAGCTGGAGTGCAAGACAGGTAACAGCGCGCAAGCGAGTCGACTGCGCCCGGAGGTCTCCTTGATTTCGTCAAGATGGAATGATTTCGTTTTGCAATGGCGCTTGAGAATGAAGAGGATCGGTATAGGAGTGGGATCATGAGGACATAGAAAATGTTTAAATAGCTGAAGCGGAGCGGAGCCTATGATCCAATATTTGATTGGGCACTAAGCCCGTCAATTATCGAACTGCCGGGCTCTCCGCTGACTCAGCGGGACGAAGTTAGCGGGGAGGAGATGAGGTAGCAAGAGACAAGCGTGTATTGTAACTGGTAGAAGTGGACTGAATCCCGTTGAACTCCTTTCAGGGAACCCCGAGATCCCGAGATCCCATAGCAAATTTCTCGGAATCGCCGAGCAGCGGCTCCAGTGTGTACCCCGGGGATTGCGTAGGGCTTTCTCTAGTACAATGTCATGTTTCAACTTTCAACAGTTTATGCCATGCCCTGTGCTTCCTTTACTCTCTTGTTTAGCGTCTATCACTGATGTGGCGGATGATAGGTTCATCAAGAAGTGTCTAAAAGACAGAACTGCGAGAAGAAACGGTTTTCAGCCGCTTGGTCGAGTGTTGCTACAGACAGCCTCTTCATTTCCTCATTATTTAGGTTGGCACTTAGTAAGATGGGAACGGAGGCCTCAGTGGTGATTCTGTCATTCTGGAGGGACCCTTTCTATTGTCATGTAGGAAATGCCAATACAATACGAACAGAGCTATTGTCCTCATTACTTGATCCCGCATTTGTTGGTGCATCTGAAATACAGTGAGTGATTTCATAAACCCGTCGCCCAAGTCAACTCTGATTCCATTAAGACAATTCAATCACTCGTCCGTCTCTTGAATTCCTGAGTGTTGATTGTACTGTATAAAGTAGCTGTTGTGGGTGCTTATTATCAATCGAATTGCAGATGGAGTAAAATCGTGACTACAACTGTGGCTGTTGCGGCGCCAGTATCGTGGCTACTAGTAGCTCGGCACCCACGGCCAGCACGAAGTCAACCACAGTGTTCTTTAAAGTGCAGTAAAGGCTTCAAGATTCCGGTCTTGCAACCAAAACGCGACGAAGTCTTGGATAGACTTCTAGCGGTCCCATCTGGGGATCCGCCGCCGTCTCGTATTTTAGATGCGCAGGGGTCGTACTGTTAGCCGGACATAAAACTGAATCTCCGTCCGAGTACGCTAGTTTCTGGTATCTCTGCCCCCTGGCAAACTGTTGTCTAGCCCAAGCTCCTCACCACTTCATGACCGATCATATACATGACAGACTGGGTTTGTCTTTGAAATGCGGTATTACAATGACCACAGTGGGGACCATTGCTGGGATTGGAGAGCAGTAGTGGAATATATTTGTTGAGGAAATATTAAACAAGTATTCACCAGGGGAGGTCCTGGAAAGTAAGTGCAGACAACCTTATAGGAGCTTTTCCAGCGTCACATGCGTACTCATACTCACGAAAAACCGTTTATTTGTGCGGACTACGGTCGGAGTTTCAATAGTGTTAGCGTGAGATAAGAAACGCCTCAACCCGCATCCTCTTGAAAAGAAGGTTAGAGAAACAAGGTATGCTTATGATTATTTGCAGCGATTCCCTCTCTCATTACCATAGTTACCACTATTCATCCGGGGAGCAAGCAACAGTGAAAGCCTCCACTAAGTGACTGCCGCAGGGTTTCTCAGGCCTGCAAGCCTTACAGCATATCCAAAGTTCGCTATTTGGCACTGTTCATGTCGTAAGTCGCGTGACATTTTACTTCAAAGGCACGGACCCTATTATGAGTGTTGGACCGAATATTTCCTCAACCTGTGTGTACTATGATCTGTACTTTTGCCTTATGCTTTTCGAGATAGCATGGCACTTGCAGTCCCGGATGACAAGAACGAGCCGATCCTGCGTTCGAATTTCGCTAGTTGCGAGTCTCATAGAGCCCATGACGCTGACATGAGAGAGGTATGATCGAGCAAGTCGCGAGTGCCTGGTATTTTGGGTTTGTCTCTCTTGCACCTGAAACCAGCCGATGGAGCATGATACTGTACTTTTATCAATTATGCTGCTCAGCGCATCTATACTTCGAAGATGATCGTGCGCTTCGCACGATACAAGAGCCACTATCCACATGATATGAGCACCATGCCCAGAAATGTATTCGGGTTGCAGATGAAAAGAATATCTAATGCAGAGTCAAACGATATGACAGCACCGGGCGTCTCAGCTAGGCTTTGCGTGAAGGTAGGAGATTGGGCATTCAGCCAAGCCAGCAGGGTCACGTGACTCAGTGCTGAGCAGACATTTTCGTATCTATACCCCGCCACAGTAAACAATGCCCAATGATCGGGTTTCCAGCTGAGCTGCTGAATGCCTTTATAAACACACCCCGCTAGGGATGTTAGTCGTTGGAAGATACAAGACACGTCTCTGGCGTGTGACAACAGCAATAGTCGTCCCTAGCAAACGCTACCTGTCAGCTAGTACCTGTCGGCAGATTCGTCTTATCGACGTGAACACTCTCGAGTTGAGAGAATTCCAAGGCTCGGATACCCCTCCATATTCCATACTTTCGCATACATGGGGGCGGTCCGAGGTGAACCTTCAAGAATGGCGGCAACCAAACGCCCTCATTCAGCAAAAGGCAGGATACCAAAAGGTTCTAAGAGCTTGCGAAATAGCTTCCTGTCGAGGCTATGAATACCTTTGGTGCGATACCACTTGTATAGACAAGACGAGCTCTGCTGAATTATCTGAGGCCATCAATTCAATGTTTGCATGGTACCAGGAAGCTTCAGACGCATTCGCCTATCTTGTTGACGTGGAACCGTTTTCATCTACCTTTGTGGAGCATTTGGCAGCAATTGAACGGGACCTCATGGTTGAGGAGAAACAGGGAACACTTAAACAGGCAACACTCGACATATTTTCCCAATTAGTTCCTCCCGGAGTCTCTGGACAACGAGAGGCTATTGGCCTGAAAGCAGATGATACTCATCCTGCTTCGAAAACATCGTCTAACACTCTGCATTACGCAGACGCACGCCAAGAACATCCGTCCAACATCCAATCTTTGGAGAACAGTCGCTGGTTTACGCGATCCTGGACATTGCAAGAACTACTTGCACCCAAAAGGCTGACCCTCTATGATCGCGACTGGACGATAATTGCCGGAAAAGAAGCACTCAGCCCCATTCTATCTGTTGTCACTGGCATTGACGAGGAGTGTATCAAAGGAAAGACTCCTATTAGTCGGTACAGCATTTCTCATAGACTTTCATGGGCTGCGGGTAGAGAGGCCACCCGTGAGGAGGACGTCGCATATTCCTTGATGGGTTTATGCGACATAAGTATGCCCCTACTATACGGCGAAGGCAGCAAGGCTTTCAGAAGACTTCAACAAGAGATAATCCAAAGCTCTGCCGACGAAAGCATATTTGCGTGGGAGGCGCCCGTAGTAGGTTTTTATAGGCAGAGTACTACGGAAACAATGCCTTTACTTGCGCCCAATCCTGCCGTTTTTCATTCGGCCAGATTGTCTTCCAAGGCTGCAAGACCAAGCGGTATGCCTTACTTCCCAACAAACGCCGGTCTTTCAATTCATCTGCCCTTACTCCGTACCTACAAGGAAGACTTGTTCTTTGCTGGTCTCAATTGCGGCCCATCAGACAATCAACAGACATGGCTGGCTCTAACTTCGCGGGGCCCTGACGGCTACAACCAGTACGCCAGGATTCGAAGTTCCCGTGGGGCCATCATATTGCCCCGACAACAGCACTCCATTCAAGAGCGCGAAGCACTTCTTATACACGACGCCAGCTGGCGGTCTCACGACACTGGGTACCCCATACCACCTGCCATAGACTCAAGGAAAATGTTCAAAGGCATTTCGGACACATTGCACCCACATGATGACGTCAAGTTCTTGATCATGTTCCCTGACCCTAGGCCAACGCACCGCATCAGTAACGTGGCTGCCACCACTACTTGCTTCTGGGCCGAAGAACACAGCATATTCTCCATGAGCAACTCTTCCAAGCCTCCAGTATTGGAGGGGACCACCAAAATTGAGAATGCCATCTTGATTTTCGAGCCATCAAATGAACAGAACGAGACCACTTTGCCATTTGCTCTCAGTCTCCGTCTAGACTTCACTCAAGATCAACTGACCGATGTCAGTGGAATGGCTGTTTTAGAGCTTGATTTGCAGAGTATCAAACAAGTTGGAGTGCATACTTTGCTGGAAAGCACCATGTGTTACATGGCACGCCAGTCACAATTCGACACGTTGAGAAACGCATCGTTGCCAAATGTTCATAGCATATCGCATAAAGATCTGCAAAGGTTCATCGAACAAGGCGAGAGTCACCGCGGCCAGTCTCGTAATGGTTTCACTGCTCCGAGAGCCATGTTGGGCTCAAATCACGAAAACTCGCATCTCATCCCTGTTGTAGTACAATTCTCGCAGCTAGGACTTAGTTTTCAAAGCTTTCGATATTGACAGAAGATTATGTGGATCCTTACCGGATTTGCTGCCCCTGGATTCGACAAGGCCCCTTCAGTTTGATTCGGACGAAGGCTTTCAGAGTTGCGAAGAAGAACGCATGAGATAGCTGCTGGCAGATTTTGGTTCCTCGGCTCCCACCGTGTCACTGGATGGTGCATCAGGATTCTAGAATTTGGTATACAACGCGTCCTTCCCGACGGAGACTCTCACATGGCAGCCTCTTGCTAGATGATATATGTACTTCTGCGAGAGCGGAATTAATCTTTATTGCATATATCTTGCCTCATATCCTGAAGAATGGTTGTATCGGAAGGTTCGTCAGGCATGAGGCGTGGTATGTCACATCAATGTCTTCCAGAACGGAAGTATGGGATGTCGCTGAAGTGGCTTCAGTTCAAGATGTGAAATCGAGTACGTTATATTGATTAGGTAGGTGTGAAGTAGTGTAATGAACAACACAAATCGCTTCAGTACATGAATGACCAACGAGTCGTCAAGTCGCCCACCTCACTACTTACCAACGCACGTAACTTACTCGCTCGGATGACATTCCTGTTAAGTAAAATTACCGGAGATCAACATACGTTGTCATAATCCCAAATACGCCCAAATTTTTCATCGTCTCATAAGAGATTCATCCAGCACTAGTGGTTTAGTGGTAAAATCCATCGTTGCCATCGATGGGCCCCGCGTTCGATTCGCGGCTAGTGCAACCTGTCTTTTTGACATTTTCGTAGGATATACGATACTTAAACTTTTTCTACGTGCGCGCTGATTGGTCTCTCATATATATGATGGTGACTATAAGTTACTTTTAGATCCTGCAGCGATGGTCCGGGGACCAACTGTACAATTGTTTGACCGGATGGGGAAAAAGAGAAACGGCGTACGCGTGCTGGTCCCTATTCTGATTTCAAGGCCACTTGCGTTTGCCAATATTTTTGAGATTTTTTGGACTTTTGACGTACGTCGTGTGGGCGGGATGTTTGAATTCGAGGCCAGGCTTGGTTGTCGCCGACGACTATCTAGGTTCTTGGCGCGCCATTGCGATACTGATACTTATCGCGGCAGGCAGGGAATAAGCCGGACGAAACTCAGCTACAGCCAAGACTTGTCAGCACGCTGGGTAAAAAACACCATCACGATCGCGTCTGGAACGCATTCGATGAATCAATAGTTTGCAATTGTTGGCTGGTAGAAAACATCACCACGAGGCCTCTCACGAGGTCATTCTTATCTTTCTTGGGCTGAGTTGGCAATGAAGAAATGTGTATCTCTTGACCTGACTCGCAAGTCCCGGAAGCCATCACCAACGGTACGGACGTCCGAATCGCATAGAAAAACGGTGCTGCCTCCGACCTCCCGACGGCTGCGGCTCTCGGGGAGGCGTTTGTGCTAATCTGCTTTCAGCCACCCACTGCACTTTTACGCAGCCAAACGGGCTGGCATGCTAGACAAGTCTACCAGTAAACTGGTAACTACTATCTAGCTAGCCCCCATAGCCTTTTCCCATGTGCAGCTTATCTCTGGGGTAAAAGGGGGCCCGCTTCTGCCGGGACTTGATAGTATACGCAGACAGGTCGGGCTATCCAATAGGGCAATTGCCAAAACAACGATAGTAAAACACCACCACCACCCCGGCCGGGAAAACATGGTGGAGACGAAAGTCAGCCATGCAAGATACCTTATCTTCGGGACATGATATCCAGATGCCGCCAAGTTGGGACATGTTTCTACATATACTCGAGGTGAAACGCACCCTGCAGAGTGGACTTTGACGACATGCATCTGGACTCGTCTCATTGAGCTCCCATTGTCTTGAATCACGGAGAAGTTATCAACCTTCACCACGACGACAATCTGAACCAAAGGGTACTCGTCCCCGGGTGTTACATCACGCGACAACAATGGGTATCGTCGAGCGCTGGAAGGCCAGCGACCTGGGCCAGAACCTGACTGGCCCGCTGCTCGCCGTGTGCAGCTACTCCGGTCTGGCCGGCGCCGGCTTTGGCTGGGACAACTGCTACTGGGCCGGCTTCCTGGGTATGAGCCAGTTCGCCAAGGACTTTGGCGTCTACGACGCCGCCACGGGCACCTACTCGATCCCGGCGTCGTGGCAGTCGGCCGGCAGCGGCGCGCCCACCGCCGGCGTGGCCCTGGGCTGTCTTTTTTCTGGCTTCGTCGGTCAGCGCCTCGGTCGTATCAAGACTTTCTACCTGGCGGCGGCCATCGCCATTGTCGGTATATTGATTCAAGTCTGCTCGTTTGGTCATTTTTGGCAGCTCATGGCCGGTCGCATCATCAACAGTATTTCCATGGGCCTGGTGTGCAAGTGAGTTTCAGCCTCAATGAAATGAAAAATGTTTAGACTTATACTTATTGGCGACATCAAATAGTGTTGTTCCGACATACCAGAGTGAGGTTTCGCCTGCCAAGATTCGAGGATCGTTGATCAACATTTACCAATTCTGTAAGACGAAGCAGAACCGAGAGACCTCTACGGCTCGTGTACTAATAGAATTTTCCTGAAAAGGGCAACTCGTAGGAGCGACCATGGCCTGTGTCGCCAACTGGGGTCTTCAGTCCCGCACCGACCAATGGGCCTACCGTCCCACGCTGATGATCCAATTCATCATCCCGATCGTACTTATCGCCGGAGGTTTCTTCCTCCCGGAATCGCCCCGATGGCTCATCGGCCGGGGCAAGGTTGAGGAGGCGCGCCGGGTCCTCCACTTTCTCCGTCGCGGCACGCCCGTCGCTCTCATCGACGAGGAGCTCAATCTCTTGGTACAGGCCGAAGAGCAGGACCGCGAGCTCTACCTGCACACGTCCTGGGCCGACGTTTTCATGGGCCCCAACCTGCGCCGCACCCTCATCTCGGCCGGCGTCCAGTGCCTGCAGCAGGCGCAGGGCAGCGGCTTCATCGTCGCCTACTCGGTCGTCTTCCTGCAGACCATTGGCGTCACCAACAGCTTTGAGATCCTCATCTACCTCTACATGGTCAACTGTCTGTCCTCGGTGCTGGCGTTCCACTTTGTCGACAGGATCGGCCGCCGCCCGCTCATGATTGGCGGCGCCATCCTGCTGTCGCTCTGCATGTTTGTCCTGGCCGGCCTGACCGGCTTCCACGGAAGCGACCCCGGTGCCCAAAAAGGAGCGCTGGCTTGCTTGTTCATCTGGCAGTTTGTACAAGCCATCTCGTGGGCTTCTTGGTGCGTTAACCCAGTCTTTTATCTCAACACTAACACAAACTTTGATCGAGCAAAATTGCTGACCATGAAATTTCTATCTACAGCGTCTGGATCGTCTGCGCCGAAGTCCCGACCCTCGCCGTCCGAGAAAAGACCGTCACCGTGGCCACCTTTTCCGGCTTCTCGACCAGCGTGCTCATCACCTTTGTTAGCCCCTTTATCCAGGACACGGGTTACGGCAACCTACAGGGCAAGATCGCCTTTGTCTGGGGCGCGGGCTCCATCATCGCCGCCGCGTGGGCCTTTTTCGTGCTGCCCGAGCTCAAGGGCCGCACGCTCGAGGAGCTCGACGAGCTCTTCCAGAAGCGCGTCAGCGTGTTCGAGTTTGGCAGGTACCAGACCACGGGCGCCGGCGCCACGCTCGCCGTCATCGAGGGCATGGCGCACACTGTGGACGATAAGACGGCTGAGCTGGTTGTGCAGGAAAAAGGTCTGGACAGGAAGGAAGGGTCAATGTAAATGGGTCATCAGAGAGCGTGCGCTATCAAGCTCGAACTTTGGATAGATATTGAATAGGTACATGTATACTTTACATGCGTATTTGTCAGTGTCTCATGGTACAGATAATGTGACTGGCTGCAAGCCATGCGCGGCCGGCAATGAACCCATGGAAAGGATGCCGCATAATCACTCATGCAAATCACGGAGCGAGTATTCGGTACAGACACAGTATTGTCTTGCACAATAAGATGTCCCGCCATGCATGTGGTCTAGAATCTTTGACGCCAGAAGCAATTTTGGTTCACGGGTTGCAAGGCGGGCCCATCATTTCCCGTTCCTTACCCCAATGTCGCTTGTGGGGGTGCTCAGACGACTTGCATGACAGGAAGACCGCTGTCAGCTCCGTGCTACGAAATAACATTCAGCACAAAAGCTGTGGGGCCGCGTAGTGTAGTGTCGTGTCGTACGACAGTTTACCCGATCGTGAGGCTAACGAATAGCTTGGTTTTGATTCTTCATGGTGCTCATGTCAGGACATTATGGTCTCAGGGTTAAAACAATTGAGGACGACAGTCATAATCACTGACAAGGCAATGAGGTTGATATGGCAAGTAAATGTTTGTAAAACCCAATGATCTCATTGAATATCATTCTACGGGCTGTTCTCAGCTCTAATTTATATACATAAAAGAAAAAAAATGATGGAACGCTTTATGCAAGTGGTGGCTCTCCTTCATCAGAGCTTTTTTACACAGCCTTATTGGCAAATCCAATCTGAGGAGTGGAGGATCCATCATCCTTGAAGACAACAAAGGCGGCCTTGAGGGCAATGTCACCAAAGATGGAGAAGCCAATGTCGGTGTCGGGCTGGATGCCACCATAGCACTGGGTCTCGGCAGAGTCGACAGCAGCGTAGTTGACGTAGTCACCGGGGATGGTGATGGTGGTGCCGCTGATGACAAAGTTGAAGTCGGGCAGATCGGCATCGCAGTCGAAGAGGTAGCCACCGTACGAGTTGGAGTACGTGGCACCGGAGACGGAGGCGTAGTAGGTCTCGCAAACGTCCGAAGGGAGGAAAGCCAGAGTCGTACCAGTGTCAGCAATGCCGGTAAGAGTGGTCGTCGTGGTGGAAGAGCCAGTGCCAGCGCGGGCGACCTTCTCGTCACGGCCGAAAAGACCAGAGAGGGCCTCAGCGAGCTCACCGAGGTCGCCACCGAAGCCAGAGTCAGAGTCCTCGCCACCGAAACCACCACGGCCACCGCCGCTGGAGCTTCCAGGACCGCCACCGAATCCGGAGCCGGGACCAGAGCTGGCCGAGCCGCTGCTGCTGGGGGATGCGGGGGAAGCGGAAGTAGAAGCAACGTAGGACTGAGTCTTGCTTGTCGTAGCCTGGGCAGCAGCAGAAGATGTGGCAGTGCTGGTGGTGCTGCCGCTGGAGCTGGCGTCACCAACCGACCAGCTGTCGGCGGTGAAGCTCCAGAATCCATCGCTGGAATCGACATCGGTGTAGGCGATTTCACCAGTGTAGAGAGAGTCGTCGATCCAACCAAAGTTGTAGGTTCCGGGTTCGCCGTTCTTCAGGTCAGCGGTCCAGAGGCTGGAGTCGAGAGTGTCCCGGATGTTGTCGAAGAAAGTCTTCTGGGCGGTAGGAGAGACGGTGTTCAGAGTGCTGAAGGCAAGACCGAGAAGGCCATCGTTGTTCTGGTCCTCAGTGAAAGAGTCGGAAACGGTCTCGGCAATCTCAACAGCCTGGGCGTCGAAAGAGACACCACCGACCTCAACAACGTCAGTGTAGACGGTTCCAGAGCTGGTCGATCCATCACCATAGCTAATATCCCAGGTCTCACCAGAGAGCTCGGTCGAAGTGCTGCTGTCGTCGGGGGTGTAGATGCTCTGGCCAGAAACATCGCTGCTCTGAGTCTCGGACGAGAACACCCAAAGGTCGGAGGAACCAGAGTCAAAGTCCAGGTTCAGAACCTGAGCAGGAGTACCAATCGACACGGGAGTGAGGTACTCGATATCAGACTGCTCGGGAGTGGTGACAGCAGAACCGTTGGTGCGCTTGCCAATGGACAAGGCGAGTCTCTCGGCCCTGAAGGACTTGATGGTTTCAAGAAGCTCATCGGAGGGGGTCTTGCCAAACTTGAGCAGAGCCTTGGCGACGGCCGAAGGACCGTGGCGGACGTGGTTCACGGCGCGCACCTGGTTGACAGTGAAGCCGGCCTTGCGGTGTCCGGGAAGAGAGCTGGCGGGAGCGGCAACAGCTCCAGCGGCCAGGGCCGCGGTCAGAAGAACGGATGAAACCATGACTGTGACAGACGGGACGATCGTGGAGAAGGTTTGTTTGGATAGGTTTGTTTAATGAGAGTGGAAGTGCCGGCACTCCCTGGCACTGACGAGACAAGATATCAAAAAAGGCGAGGGAAGTCGGACGAGAAGAGAAAAGGTCTATTGTTAAGGAGTGATGACCTGATGGGTAATAAAAAAAATACTCTCGACAGCAAATATTCAAGAGTATAGAACTGAGAAGAACTGACGTAGAGGAATAGCCAGAACGAAAAACAAAAGAACCTACCAGCGGAGGCGCGGCGGCCAAGGAGTATTCATATGGATCGGCAGCATCACTTACCTGGGCGCGCGCAATTGAGCGGCGTGGAAAGCTTTGTTCACTGGTTGCATCGTTGCGGAGGGCGTCTCCATTCTTCTCCATTCCACCAACACCAGACCAGGACCTTGGACCTGACGACTGACTGACGAGGATGAGGTTCCGGCCAAAGGGGGCATGGGTCGCACCTAGGGTGACCCGTCCACGCCGTCCTCTGGTGCAGAGAATGCAGGGTTCTGGTCGAGATGCATGGAGACGGACCAAGGCGTGCTAAGGTGTGGAAACCGAAAGTGGATGTGCTTTGGTGTGCTTGGCAGCCGCCAGCGACCCTCTACCTATCAATCTCTTGGGTCGGGTGGCATAGGTGGGAATAGGGAAAAAAGGAAAGAAAGAGTAAGAAAAATCCATCAAAATGAGCCTCACATGGATCTTCACGATCGCCGCAAATAGACGGGTGTCGTCAATTGATTGAGTGATCCCTGCTCGGCGGACATTAGCCTCGTTTCAAAATGTGCGCAGCCCAGATTGTCGACCAATGCCAGCCATTGACTCGTGAAACACGCAGAAGAGCAGTGGCGCGTCCACGTCTGTCAACTTTGTGCTGGTGCAGCTACAGGCCGTTTTTGGCCGTTTTTAGGGGGTGCTCATGGGGCTTTGTTGCCTTGTAACCTGGCATTTTGGCATCCCATCAATGCCATCATCGTCATCAGATGACCGAGCCACCGTTTTGCAAGAGCAATTGTACTATTCACGGAATGTAATGGTCCAGAGTGCACCCCAATTGCGCCGACTCTTCCGCAGGTCTGTCCACCCACCTGGCCACGCGGTATGCTGCCTCAGGTTTTTGACCATTTGGGAGGTTTGCGCAATCAGTCTCGACAGACTTCAGACTTTTGCGACAAAATCGGGTCTTTGAGGGCGAATTTCGAGAAGAAAAGACTCCGTTTCGGGGCTAGTAATGGAGACTGGCTGCGCAATTAAGGGGTGGGCTGACCTGGTTAGTGATTAAAGTTCGAGGACCAATGAATATGCCGCGTTAGTATACTGGTGTTACCAGACTGGGACTCAAGTTGCCCTCGGCTCTCTCTCTACAGATTACTCTTCTCTACTTACTGTGAGTAATAGTCCATGCGTAGTGTGTGTGTACATTGTGAGCAGACCGCAAAAGCACCAGTCATAATCATGATCTGGGTCATCCCCCTCAATTGCCAAGCCGGCACGCATCTTGCGAGCTCCCCAAGTCAAGCTTTGGCGCCTCTGTAGAAGCCCAGTTGCCAAGCTGAGATCTTTGTCTGCTGCTCGCCTGTCACTTCGTGATCAAGCATATCCCACATAAAAAAAGCGTTGCCGCTGATTAGACCCCGTATTGCCAAGACATGAAATTAATGTCTTTAAGAGAGATGCAGCATACACGAGCAGGCAGTTCCTGGTTCGCTCCATAATATAACATTACTATTACAGATTGTTAACTTTCTCCCCTGAAAGCCAAATCCATTGCTTCTGCAAGGGCGCCAAAGGGTGCTCAGTGAGTGCAGTTCGCGGTCGGTTCGCCAAGATGTCGGAAAAAATCTTGATTAACAAAGAGTCGAGAATAGTTGACCGGCTGACCGTTCGGCGAGGCTAGCTTGCAAATACCGACTCATAAACGCCCGCCGCCACACGTCGACAATCCTTCCGCTCCCGACGGTATAGTGCATATACTAAAGTCTAGCATCTTTGCACATCCTCATCATCGGGTCCCGTTTATTTTGTCTCTGTAGTAAACTTTACCATGTCTACTCTATCTCATTTGTCAATCTCTTTGATCCAGTCAAGATCTCAATTCTCGATCTTGAATTTTCAATGGCTGATAGATGCGACTTCCAAGTGCATGTGATAAAGTGATTGTCGTCGGTTGAAACCAGCTGAGCAATATAGTCGAGCCATCAAGTTTGCCGGCTAATGCGTCGGATACGTGTTGACCGCCGGTACCTATTTTCGTCAGGGAACCTCTACTAAATTCAGCACATCTCTCAAACAGACAAAAGCCGAGCCACCATCAAAGAACCTCCAAGAATACACAAGTCATGGGATGGATGCTACTAGGAAAAAAATTGCCGCCCGTCGAAGCCACGATCCCGTATCCCGTTTTTCTGGGTGACGATAGATGCCGTCGTACGCCCCCACATAATTCATGCATTAAGGCAGACGCCAGGGCGCCTAAGCGACGCCATGTCTCTTATTTTCCAGCGCCCCGCACACACTCAGCAAGACAGCCCAGCAGCCCAGTTGCGCCGTAACAAGCACAAAGCTGCACAAAACGGAATCGCGTCAACAAACTCGCGTCTCCGACAAAGTCGATTCGGCGGCACTCTAACCGCAACAGCAAAATTCTCCTCGCACTCTTTGCCTGCGTTCCAGACCCCGTTCAACGGAGGCCCCCCTTCCTGGACGACCGGGCACTACGGTTAACCACCCCCTGGTAACGTACGCATACTACATCAGCAGAGCCTCAACGTGGGAATCCCGGAGCGAAGCGGCGCAAGGAAGGTGCCCCACGCCACCTTCAAATCAACCCCAGACAAAGGATCGAGCGGGGAGCCTCTTTTTCTTCATTCCTGCTTGCTTGCTTGCTTGTGCTATTCCCATATCCGGAACCCGGCAATTAAGGGAAGGCTCGAGAGGGAACCTGAAGCTAAGCCTCTCAGAGCAAGTCGCAAGAAAGTCCTTCAGAATGTCGAATCAGAGGCCTCTCTCCGCCATGGGCGGCGCTGCTGGCTTGGCTGGAGGAGCCAGAGAAAAGACGTATTTTGAAATGCAGAGAGAGGCTCTCATTGGCGAGATCGCCATGGTATGTTCTTGTCGTCCGTCCGTCTTTTTGCTATGCAGAGCCATGACGCATGGTTTTGCATAAGTGAATGAGAGAAAAGTATGCGGTGAAGGCTGATGAGTCCCGTGATTGTTATTTTCCCTCTTCACAGAGCTTCGAACATGTACTCGCCAATATCAATAAACTGAACCGAAATCTCGAGGCTGTGATTGCTGTATGTTGATCTTTCTCTGTTTCACTCCTACCACCCTTTCGGTGGACTGCCCGCCAAAAGCACTTGTGTGGCGGTCAGCTTAGTCGCCTATCCTGACTTGAACCGCAAAGCGACTGACTTGACGTATCCCAAACAGGTCGGAAATGAGTTCTCGTCTGTAGAGGCTCTCTGGTCCCAGTTTGAAAACGTCATGGCCAAGGAACCAGAGGAAGAAGGCAACAAGACAGATGCCGGTGCAGAGGGCGAGGGTGACGACACGCCCAAGAAGGAAGACTAGAGAAACTTGAGCAGATATCGTCACGAAGTCACTACACGCGTGTTCATCGTTGCATAGAGACCGTAAATCAGCGTCTCTGTCGATGCCGGCGCGGACTGTTGCCTTTGGGGCTCGGGTTCAGACGCCAAAGGCCACTATAAACGGCGTAAACATCAAATGCAGCAACTGTGTCGCGGACGGTCGGAGCCCAATTCACCAAAGCCATGGAGAGCAAGAGACCAAGACTGGATGTGACCACTAGATGATGGTTGTAAGCAGATGATGCGATTGTGGGGAGATGAAGCGCAGATGTACAGAGACTGATGCTCTGACCAAAGTCAACGAGGATTCCAAATAAACAGCACAATCAAGAAGCCAACATATCGAACCAGCGCAGTGTACTATTCATTGTCGGAGGTCGTCTGGGTGAGGCGTTGGAGATGCTCTATAGAATGAATCAGACAGATTGACTCCTCCTTTTGAGAATGGGAATAATCTGTCCTGTTACAACATGGCTTCATAGGCTTATCACGTTCGTCTTCGGCATACTTACTGTGCAAATCAAAAAGGCAACTAAGAAGGGTCAATATGATTATATCCACATGAGTGAGATGCGACGGCTGCCAGATGACGGTTCCGATGTGATGTAGATGTTGGTGACTGTCAAATCAAACAAAAATTCCTTCTGGTCAATACGACAGTGCACAGATCTGTTGAGACATTTGAAACGAGGTTGTCAATAAGCATTTATTCCTAAACGTAGGCGTCTACGCCTTAGGTAGCAAATCATATTAACACACAGAGCAATGAGATCACGATGTAAGAATTGTTGGATCATAATTGACGAAGAATGTGATTTATTTCCTATCCCGGACGAAGATGCTTGACGTCAAAAGCAAAAGAGAAACAACGCAACGAGTCCCAACACCAGGCGATCAATACAACAAAAAGAAACGTTCCCCCTAATACATGTGGTTTCCAGTGACAAGGCTCCTGCTTTTGGCGCCTCTGATGGATGAAATGAGAAAAATGAAAGTAGGGACACTTTGTATATCCTGCTCCGATCCCTCCTCGCATTAAAATGCTGCACATACAATATGAATGAAAACTGTTCATCAACAGCCCCCGTCCAACTCATTATCGTAGACCCTCCCTGGACGATAGCAGGATAGCACAAAAACGCCCGCTCATCAAGGTCTATATGCGAGACGAGATCCTGTCTTGACTCTCGCGGTCATGATTTTGTGACGAATGCAAGTGTGCTTCCTCGTAATATCTTTCCGGGGTCGTAAAAGAAACAAAGGAATCGTGTGAGAAAAATATCATGCTGAATAGGTCATTCAATACTGGGTATAACCATCCCCTGCCGTCCCTCGTGGTGTGGCTGATCCGTTCTTCATCATGACTGCTTCGTCAATCGTTAATGAAAGCGCACATCTAGAGATGAATGCAGTTCCTCTTCTTCTTCTTAAAAGGTCGAATTTGGGAGACGCTATTCTTCTTTTCGTGCGACGGTTTTGATGATGTGTTGTTATCAGCGGCGGCCATGGCTGCCTCGAGGTTGCGTCGGTCGTTACCGACGACAGTGATGATAGCCTGATCGAAGATCTCGTCGACGCCCCTCATCTCCTTACTGCTGCACTCCATGTACTGAGCACCCATTTTCCTGGCAACGGTCATGCCCTGCTCAGCAGTGACTGGGGTGAGGCCTTGGGTCTTGAGCATCTCAATACAGGTCTTTTTGTGGCGCAGATCTGACTTCAACCCCACGAGAATGAGGGGCGTGTAGGGGCAAAAGTGGAGGACTTCTGGGTACCACTAATACGATAAGACGGTTAGTGCACTGTGCCTGAGCGTTTGGCCTTTACGTAAGAGTCGCAAAGGCGGGGGGTTGGGAGCGAGAAGCTGAGTTGCCTTGGTGTAGACACTTCCGTTCCTGGGCTACGTACCTTGTCCATGACGTTTTCGAGTGAGTTGGGACAGTCGATGGCGAAACACACGAAGATGAGGTCTGTCTCTGGGTACGAGAGTGGTCGCAGTCTGTCGTACTCCTCCTGGCCGGCAGTATCCCACAGCGCAAGTTCTACGGTCTTACCGCTGGGGGGATGCGTCGGATATGTGATGTAGTTTTCAAAGACTGTCGGTACGTATTTCTGTGCGCGCAAATATTAGCATTGGATTCGGGTCTCGTAGTCGCGAGTTGCGCGTATCGCGACAGACCCTTGTCGCAAATCTTCGTCTTCGCGACAAACGGATGTGGGCGCGAAAGGTCCCATCGAACAAGTAATGGAAAAGAGCATACCTCTGGAAAGTAACCTTGGCTGTAGCTGATCAACAGACACGTCTTGCCGCAGCCGCCATCGCCAACGACGACAATCTTCTTGGAGTAGGCTGGTGCTTCTGTCGTGTGCGTCCCCGACGATTCTCTACCTGTCGAGCTGCTCATGACTGTGCTGACCGTTCCAACCGTTCCTTCGCTGGACCGCGTGTTACGATCCGATGTGCGCCCGCTCGTCGTCGGCCTGCGGGGAATGTCGTGCTTCTCGTTGTGGCCGTAGTAGGAATTGCGATTCTGATAGTACGCCATGGTTGGCGGGTAAACAAGGGCTGGCTGATCGATGGATACAGGTGCGAGCAATGAACGGAATGCGGTTGGCTGCTCTGGCTTTGGCGTGGGATGGAGAGATATGCTTGTAAAATGGAGCTGGCCGCGCGTGTCGCAGAGGTGTGTTCACCGCTTGGAATGAGAAGTGTAACGTTTGCAGCAGAGACGTAGGTTGAGTTGTGCTTTTTGGCGGAGCGATGGAAAAATATGTGGTATGGAAATTTTTCTTGTCCAAAAAGTCGATGAAGTGATGGGAAAGGTTGAAGCGGAAAAAAAGGGAAAGAGGATCGAGATCTCGTGTTTACAAAGGCAATATCGGTGGAATATGGATGCTTGCTTTCCCTCCCGCAGCGTCTGTTCTGGTTGGCGGCCTGCTGTCATGCGCGAGCCTGCTGTGGTTGGCCAGGTAACCCTTGTGTGGTCTGGCAGCATGGGTTCTGGAGCCTGGACTTGCTGGAGCTCTCAGGTACCCATTCCACGTTGTCATTGATGGGCGTGCACTCGGCTGACCCCGCGTTGATTGGGTGCCCTAGCAGCTTACCTACGTAGAAACCGGCTGAACCCCCCGCCAACAAACTGAGCTTACCTTGGATTACCTTGGGACCTTGCACGGCACCTCAATAGTGCCCATCTGCAAACTGGCCACAATGTGTCCTTGCTCTCGAAGAAAGGCCTTGGAATACGTAGTTGAAGAGTCCACTGTATTAGCGACCGATACTGCCGAATCTTCTAAAGATGAATCTGGAACTCTAAATTCTATGAATGACGAAAGTCCTCGATTACCAAGGCACTAGACCGCGGTGCCTACCAGAGAGCCCACCAAAAAACCAAGGTAATCTATTACCAGCCACCTATAATTCTGTCATTTGGGTCATCTGGAGCCTAGAGCCCCCTAGAGCCCCTCCACCAAGCCTTCGCCAGCTGGCTTTGGGCGTGGGTACTGGGCTGAGCGTGTGCATTGGAAACGGCAGTGCGAACACGCTGGACCGCGTCGAATTGCCAGCTAGCAGCTAGCAACGGTAGCCTGTGCTCAACCCAAGCTGAACCGTGCACGTGAGCCAGACGCGCACACCAGAATTCACGTCAAGCAGAAAAAAATTACCTAAGACATCTGAAAATTCTCTGCCCTCAGTAGCGCGACCAGACGCGAGCATTCATTCCACCGACCTGAGTACTTTTGCCATTCGCACCACCGTCACAGCTTTCTCCCCTTACCACCACACCAAACACCATCTTCTCCTTCACTTGTCAAGATGGACGATCAAGCTCCCTCCAAGTACATTACTCTCATCTCAGCTGATGAATTCGAGTTTGTTGTCTTGCGAGAGGCAGCCATGATCAGCCCCATGATCAAGAGCATGTTGGAGATCCGGGGTAAGGACTGATTCCGTGCCTTGCTCTCTCAGGTTGAATGGTAGCTGAGTTGGAATCCTCTGTAGGTTCCGGCACTCTCCTCGAGGCACAGACAGGTCGCTGTACCTTTCCAGAGATCAGGTAAGTTGTTGGACTTGGGACTCGTCCTGCTCCAGAGTCGCGCGCCAGCACTCAAATCCCTTTCATTCGACGATGCAAAACACGTTGCTTTCATCCTGGACAGACCCTGCCCTGTGCGTGGGACTGATTGACAGCCAACTACACTTGATCTGAGAACTTCCCGCAACCTCACCCAGCCTAGTCCGGCCAGTGCCACGACTTGCAAAATCTGACAAACTTCTTAGTGGTCAAGTCCTCGAGAAGGTTGTTGAGTACTTCCACTACTGGTACAAGAATCGCGACCGAGAGGACGTCCCTGACATGGACATTCCCGTCGAGCTTTGTCTCGAGCTTCTCATGGCTGCAGACTACTTGCAGCTTGACAGTAAGAACAACACCTAGCCCTTGCATCACGAGGCGCGCTGGACCCGGCTCACATTTACCAAAGAACCCACGTAATTCTACGAGTGTATGAAGTATGGCAGGCGTTTAGAGGGATCGCATTGGCATCAGTACCATGAGGTTGGATCACGGCGTTTTGGAGTTCATTTACCTGGCGCAACTCTGCAGAATTCCTGCAGGTCAGAGGCATTATGCATCGCCACGGAGTCCTGAGACCATCGAGTCGCGAATACATGAGAATCTTAATTGGCAATCATTGACAATTTCTGCCTATCGAGTAAGTATGACTGACAAGTGCGCTCAACCAATCAAGCCGCCATGATGCACCACGCCCCCATTCTAGCATATGCGAACAACCCTTTTTCTCCGTGGGTTAACTCGTCTATATCGGATGGAAGAAGGATATTGTCCCCCGTCACTCTGCGTTGCCTGCTTTCCCTATGGAGGCTATGCTTTTTAGGAGGGGATACATCTAAACCTAGGAAACTGTCATTGTTTTGGTACTTTATGTATCGCGACAGTCTATTATTCAAACTAAGCCTATTTCACTAAAATACCGTTTTGATAATTCCTGAACATCATTGATCATGTGCCCATTTGCTGTTAAATGGCTATGCTCGTGACTGAACCGCGCTCTGCTCCGAGCGCAAGTTGCACGTACGTCATTGGCATTTTGGGGAAATGTCATGTCATGGTCGTAAGACGTGTTGATGAATGGAAATAGCTAAAGAGTCACTCGTGCACTTCAACAGGGTGCGGCCGCCAACTCTGTCTACTAGGCACGCGGTTCATATTTCCCAGCGCTTTAGAAGCTGTTACGGTTTCACTGCCAATTATCCCCTTTTTGAATTGACTTTTGACAAATTCCATGCGAAATTATCGCGGGTAGACTTTGACAGGAGACGAAGCTTATTAGCAGTGTCTTGCGCTTCAATCCACCCAAAGCCACCCTGGCAACCCAAGCGCCGGCGAGGCCTAGCAACCTGGCTGGACATAGCTTCTAAGGTGCGGCGCCATCCCCAAGAAGGGTGCGACTAGCGGAGAAAGGTGCGAAGCTCAGAACTCTATGTTGCAACAGCTGATTTTCCTTCATTGTTTTCTCAGTGTCCATTAATAGCATCACTCCAGTGTCTCTTTTTCAAATTGTCCCACTTCTTTACTCTCACAACAGACACTCCATCTCACGACGAGAGACTCACTCAATCGCATCGATTCAAGACACTATCACTACCACTGACACTACCACTACCGCAACGAGGCAGGCAGCCGCAGAACCCGTCATCTTCTTACCATTTCCGGCTAGCGCTATCTCTGACCACCTATCACCGTCGCCGCTTTTGACGGGTCCGTCTCATCAATCAGCCGCATCTTATTCCCTTCCCCTTCCGTCTGGGTCCGGCACAAGTGCCACTTTCCTGCTGGATCCACACAAACAACCAGCGAACCGATCGTGGGACCCTCCCCAGCAATGTCGCGCGATACGGTCCTCCTCGGTGGAGCTGCCGACCCGCAAGCTGGTGCTGGTGCCGGTCCATCTACGAGAAGGCATCGTCATCGTCAAGGGCCTTCGCGTTCCTCTACTGTCAGGGCTTCCTCGGTTGCCAGAACCAAGCCAGAGCCGAAGCTGGCCAGCCTGCCAGATGAATTATTGCGGCACATTTTCGAGGCTGTCGCCCTCAACTCTCGCTCGGATCTCTGTGCCGTGTCCCTCGTTAATAGGCTGTGGCACGAATTGGCCGATGAGATTCTCTACAAGAAGCTTGAGTTCAAGAACCCAGAGCATCACCTCGTTTTTAGTCAGTCCTTGAGTCGTCGCATGCGCCGCGGCTCTGCAATTCAAGATGTCAGCCTCGAGTACCCCACACATGAGCTGTCGCATCTCCGACTTGACGGACACATACATGGTTCGCATTACCACCCAGCCAACTTTGAGGCGCTTTCCAGGACCATCAGCACCATGAGCAACCTAGAAAAGCTCGAGGTTTCTGTTCCTGTAACACTTCTTAATGGAATAGGGGCACTGTTCAACGGGCCGTTTGACCTGGCTTGCCTCAAATCATGCACGCTCTTCTACCAGTGCCCCGACGACGCCTATTGGGACCTTCGCGAGAACATTCACATATTCTCGCATCCAACGCTGGAGACTCTGACTATTCGCCGAGCCAAGCTGGACTATCGGGGGTTCGACTTTATCGAGAAACCACACGAAACATCGCTCCACACATTGCATCTCATTGAATGCGACATTAGCGACGATGGTTTGTCAGATGTTCTCGAATTTCCAGTAGGATTGAAGGAATTTGTCATGACTCAACTCGAGGAGCCGGTGCCTGAGCTCGAGGAGAGCTCTGACAACATGAGCGACTACATCATGGCGCTCAAGTCCCAGGCGCACTCCATGGAGAGCATTATTATCGATCACCCAACCTTGACAGGCAGGAAACCTGCGAGAATGAGAAATTTCGAGGTACTCAAGACTCTGCATATGAACTGGGACTATCAGCTTTTCGGAAAGTCTTCCAAGAAACCGAGGCTCCACTCGGCAGGACTTGCGCCTGAGCTCGAAACGTTGCAGTTCACACATCCGCTCGGCACGGACGAGGAGGTGACTGAGCTCTTTGAATACACATTGCAAATGGCGCAGCATACGAACAAGAAGCTCAAGACTGTTGTGGTGGTGCAAGGCGACAACGGCGTGCCGAAAGAAATTGTCGCCGCCTGCAAAGCGGGAGGCATCAAGTTGGATATCATTGGGGCTTTTGAGGATTATGAGGAGGACGAAGGCATAGACGTAGGTTCGATCGCTGAGCTACACCAGAACGGGGAGACGAATGGGGTATAGAACTGTACCTGGAATAAAGGACAGCAAGACATAGAAGTTGAAGATACCAAAAGTGGGTTGGCTCCGAGGATTACTAGAATGTGTCGCCATACGGGACGCGACCCCAAGTTATCATAGTTGAATGAGTTCAAGGTTGAGACGAGTACAGGCCATAGAGCATCGGTACACGGCAATGATACAGAATAGACCCAATAAGGTAGACAAGTCTTTATTCATCCCAGTTTGCTTATGGTAAAATTGTCATTTTCTCCCAATTTCTTCTGGCTTCTCATCCTGCGCATGACGGCTTTCCCGTCGACACCCGGCCGCCAGCGGAGGGCGGCGTAGGGCGGCGTCCAGGGCCTCAACGCAACATCTCACGATCTCTTTGGCATTGAGACTCGCAACAAAGGAGGTATCACGACTACGTAGGGTTCTCAGATTGCTTTTGACATGGCTATAATTTACCTATGACGACAAACGCATATTGAACCTAATGAAGATAACTAAATCATCTACCCCCTTTGGCTTAATAATCCACTGATCCTCCGCTTCATACTTGTTCCATTCTATTGACTTGAATACACATCCTGCCATGTTATCCCTGAGGATCCGTTTGTTTTTCCATAGGATGACAAGGTCATGCCTTTTACGACCACCGAGGAAAACAGGCTCAAGTGAACGCGCCGGTCTGGTTCCGGGCCCAGCGGGACCTTCTCTGGCAACAGTCTTGGATGCGTCGACAGGCTTCCAGGTGGAAAGGCCGATGATTCCGGCGAAGGAACCCTCCATCGATAGCGCCGCCGTCGTGGCGATGGCAAATCCCTGGCCTATTCCTGCCAGGAATATTTTCTCGCGGTGAAGGATGGCCTCTTCCGCAGCGATGAGCGCCTTGATAAGTGACACGCTCCATGACACACCCTTGAACTGTAAATGAAAATCTTCCTGGGGATCTTGGATTTCTCGCATGTCGAACCATGTGTGTTCGAGGCAACCAAGCCTTTCAGAGTGACGGAGTGCTGGCCCGCTTGGGAAGACCCAGCGTACGGAGGGGAATTGAGCTTGCAAGGTCCGATCTCGCTTTCCAAGAGCTTACGGGAGCATTTTTCGGGGTTGCTGAAATTTCCGTGAAGAAATATGATGGTGTGGGTGTGTTTATGACCAGGCAGCGGGCCAGAAACGTGAAGTTTTGGTGCCATAATGGCTTGGAGTATATCCATGATGAGAAATTCGAAATATAGTGTTGGGAGAAAGTGTTTTGGTGTTTGCCAGGGGTATAATTTGATGTACGTTGTTTGGGAGAGAAATAGTTTGATAAGCTTGGTATGGTTCTGTTCTTATATGGGAGTTCAGCGTTTACTTATATGTCCTCGATTACCTTTTTCTCTGAACCTTTCTCCGAAGAGCTGATTGTCAAATGGTGTGCTGACTGCCCACTAATGGATCTGAATCCAGTCATTAGAGGTCACGCGACATAACACAATGCAGTCATAGACACCTAAAATGTGAATCGGCCCGAAAATATGCAATAATATGGTTCAAAAAAAGGGTAAATGGCGAAAGCCTAAAGTTTCAATGACTTTACCCAGGACCCTCTCTCTCTTGTGGGTCTTTTTGAAAGGCTTTTTGGGATCTCGGAGAAAGTAGATAACTCAGCAAACATCTATATTCAAAGGTAAAGCACTAATTTAGCTCCCGAGTCCGGCCTCTACCAATCTAATATCTATAATCCTTTTGGG